>CALNHX010005403.1:0-107587 GCA_940337035.1 Agriotes lineatus | reverse complement strand
TCATGATTTTGGGCGAAGTCTTCCAGCGCCAGGGCGAATATAATTTCAAAGGACGAGACACCATTTTGAGAATCCAAAATTTGGTCCCCACTATGCTTTCTCACCGGCTGTGCCCCCCGCCCGATGAAATCTATTCATTGCACAGAAAATTATCTGGAGTTTTCTTGCTCTGCGCCAAACTGGATGCTCCCATTTCCGCGAGGTCGCTATTTTTAGACATGTATGATAAATACAAATTTGATTAGGAATAAAAATGTGCTTATTATTTATATTCAACGTTTCAAACAAATGTACATTTTTGTAAATTGTAGTTAATGTGTTTTGTAATAATGAATTATAACTTAATATCGCTTTTTTCCAAATAATTGAAATGAATAAAACGTGAAGTAACTATTATTATTAATTATTATAGCGTTGTAATCCCTATTATCGACTTATACTGGATGCTTTTTGTATTTTGTATGTCATTTACACCATTTACTATAACATAAAACA
This sequence comes from Agriotes lineatus, assembly GCA_940337035.1. Taxonomy (NCBI): domain Eukaryota; kingdom Metazoa; phylum Arthropoda; class Insecta; order Coleoptera; family Elateridae; genus Agriotes; species Agriotes lineatus. Next base: position 107,092 of record CALNHX010005403.1, on the reverse strand, counting down.
ATAACACAAAATTAAGCACATAAATATACATAGATACAGAGGTAATATTCAGCTGGTACAAATAGGTACACCCGTACTGCTTGTAAAAAGTTTTCAAGTTTTCCGTGCCTTTTGTGGAAGACGTTATTCTGCATGTTATATCCCGGTTGAGACAATGGCATGATCTGGCAAGTGATAACCTACTAAAACAATAAGCTATTATGTACATTATAAATTAATAATTATAAGCAAATACATGTTTCTGCAATATTTATTAAGCGGATTGGTTGTTGAATAACACCGCTGCGATACAACACTATTATTCTAATAAGAATATAATTTCTACCATAATATGACATATTCAACCATGTAAAATAGTTTAGTCTTAATAACATACAAGATTTACATGAGCAGCCAACCTTAACAACTCCTCGGTATATAACGAGGAGCATGAGACACCAACATCATTAGAAAATTCTAAAGAAGCTTATAGCGTGAGCAACGAAACGTCGTTTGAATCAACGACCACGGCATAACCCGGAAGAACCTACCATTATGGATAACAGCCGTGAAAACCTGTATTTAACTAAAATCATTGCTATTTTTGTTATTAGTGTGCGGCCATACTGCGACGTTTGTGCCTGTACAAATTAATTTTACACATAAATAACGTGCTAGAATTTGAATGTCGCCAACATAAGTCACAATGGACGCCTGACCTCAGTGCGCGGAGACTTGTTGATAAGAGCAACGTATAGTGAGGCGCAAGTTTGCGAGCAGCTAACCACGGCGCATTCCTACTCGAATCCCCTAGAAGAAAACTATGATGGATGCACAAAAGGGTATAGGAATAAGGTGCTCAGATCGTTGAAGACTCTTGAGTCCAGCGACCTGTTAGTAGCGATCCACCTGGAGGAGGCACCAGCTTTAAGCCCCAAGGGAGGAGGGAATTAGCCCAGCAGCCTGAAGCCAGAGAAAGCTTTCCAGTCGAGCTTATCCAGCCCGAAGCCGCCGCTAGGTTCGCCTGATTCTGCAAAGCCGACTCTGAAGCTTTGTTTACTCCAACGAAACGGGTCCGCAGAACCGATTCAGACCTCACCTTATCCTGTAAGGCGAGGCGACGCCGGTCCGAGGCACTTGAGTCTACGGACTTACCAGAAGAAGCTCTGCAGAGCTCTAAACGCCTACCTGGGTTTGTGTATAATCCCTCTGGCTCGCCGATTTGCGAAACCAGAGAATACCTTTAAAACCTACTCCTGGACTACCATCCGGTTCATCAATACTGGTACCGGAGAATAACTCTAATAAACCAGGTTACGATCTGGCTCGCCGATTCTTGGTATCAGCGAAGTTCCCTCTAAAAAAACCCGCCCCCCTCCGAGCTACCCGGCTCAGAGCTCCGTAATTATGTCGTCAAATGGGAGCTTTGAGGCCTTCCTCCATTAAGCTGATTGCGGCTTGATAAGCACGCTCCGACCATAACCACCGCTGTAGTTAAGGAAAGGCATAACTATGGCCAGCTCCTGACCGTCGGAGATTTCTTACGACATTTCTTGGCGAAATTTCAGTTCTTGGAGTTCGAAGACGGCACCAAAACCAGACCGAGATCCCCGGCAAGAAAATTCGATCTTTCCCAGGCTATTTCAACGGTAACATTTTCTCTAGTATCTACCCATTTCGCCGGCCGGAACGAAATGGCATGGGATTCTCTATCGCCTCGACACCCAAGAATAGCCACTTACCGGTAAGTATCCCTGAAATGACCACACGTGGACACGACCCCGTGTATCAACAAAGATGGTCGTTTATTATTATTAGTGTCAGCGTGGTCTGCTACAAAGTCCCGCAGTACCGTCGCAGAGGTACTCCGACCTACGGAACCCCTTTGAAGGCGTGCCCAGACGGGTTCCAAACTCGCGCAGGCGTTTAGGAATCCGTCAAGGTCTATTAATTTGAATTTGTTTGATTTCACTATAATTAAGGCACATGTGCTTTAGCATAAAGTTTATTTACACAATGGAATGTAATACCAGAGAGAATACACATAGTTTATCTAAGGTATTCTGAATCTAATCAATCAAAGCGATCAACGAATACTGGCATTTGGCTACTCAAAGGCGAAAAGTAAAAAATACAGCCAATTACGTCGCATGTTCGTAAATATAATTCGTGATACGCTTAAGAATCGATGTGTTTTTTGATATATTAACTCACATTTTCTGGATAATACAATTCGGCCTTCGCAATCGATGTATTTTCGTAGTAAGAACTGACATTTGCGACATTTAAAAAAAAATTGATAGTAAACGTACCTCTTATGATATTCCCTTGACTATTGCAGACATCTGTCGAACGATGTCATTTGACCAGTGATCACACTCACTTTTTGACCTTTCAACCAATCAAAAATGGCTTGCGTTGATAACTTACTTATTAAAATGATGATTTGTTAGTTTTTTTAATCGATTCAAGCAATAGTCACGCAAAATATATTGCGTGCATAGTTCCTTGCTTCGATAATGCTGACCAGATTGCACTCACGCTGGATTGCTTAGAAAATACAGCGGTCGTGCAATCTGACCAGCATTATCGGCAAGTCACTCTGCACTTAATACATTACTGTTGACAACACGCATCTCATACTAATCGATATTTAGAGCAAAATTCACATTTCGCGGTAAAAATGCACACGGTTTGATTGACTAAGCGTGTAAAACCCTTTTGTTGCCACATATTCACGAACTTCTATGAAAATAGTTGATATATAATTGACACTGACAACTTATTTTTATGACATTAAATAGCTTCTGTTTTCGCCACGAAGTCTGAATTCTACTTTAAATTATATAGGTATATCACTAAAATGTATTCAACTGAAAGAAATGCTAGAGTAATGCAATTAGCATATAATGCTAGAATATACAGGGTGTCTTAAAATGTACCTGAAATATTTCAAGAATGAAACGTCCATGTAGACATGTCCTAAAGGTAACCGTTGCCGAGTTATTGTTTATTTCATAATTTAGGTGGGCAAAATTTGAGTTCCACGGATTTTATTAAATATGTTTTTTATTATACCTGCATCAGAATCGCACGTTTAAAGCACTCCTGAGCGTGCGAAAAGAGGCGATTAAAGCACGTCGCGCTTTAAAGGTTGTCAAGGAAACAAGGTATATAGGTAACATTATAAATTCATCGCTATCTTTATTTTGCTGACACGACTGAATGCAACAACGGACGTGGACGCGACAAAATCGTAAACAATTCTCGTAACTATAGTAGCTATGGTGGCTCGGTGGTTAGAGCATTGAACCGCGGCGCGGAAGTCTGGAGTTCAAATCCCATATCGATGCCTGGCGGGCGGCCTACCCAGTCGCTTTAAATAATTGGGAACCTGCGTTCGAAAGAATAAGGGGTAATAATGCGGTTGTCTAATGCGTGATGCTCACCACATCACCACGTGTCATGAATTTGACACGCGACAGCCGGGTGTGATAGCGAGGATACGGAAGCTCTGACCTTCCGCCTTGCAGGCCAAGCTCCTTCATGGGGTGTTAGTGCCTCACCATTATTATTATTTATTATCCACTCCTACTTTAACATACTATTTTAATACATTTTTTACTTTTCACTTTTAGAAGAGATTGTTGCATTCTTAATACAGTTTCTGTGTTATTCCTAATAATATCTAGCCTACTGTAATATTGGAGTCAGGTTTAACGAACGAGGTGGTCATACCGCGAGTTACCTTGCTCCAATCTATCTTCCTGGAAAATGTGCGGTAAGCTAAGTTCTTATACTAAAGCCTATGTCACACCATCAGTGAGTTTGACAAACTAAACTGATCAGTCTGCTTTAATGACGTCAGCTTTGTAGTTTCGTCAAACTTTTCAAATTTTAGAGGCGTCTCTATTTCCATCAGTCTGTTTGATGCGAATTCTTTTCTGATTGGTTAAAAGTTGAATTCAACAAAAAGGGATGGGAGAGCACGGTAACTTAACGTGTAAGAAGTGTTTTGCCTCTGGCGTGGTTTACACGTTGAGTTACCTCTTTATTTTTAAAATCACATGAAGTTATGTGGACTAATGCGCAGAGAATAGGGCACCAGAGGAAAAAAGGTTTCAATATGTTTACATAGCTCATAAAATGTGCATCAGATGTGGCCCCGCCATCATTGGATGGAGCTAGTTCTTTCTTTTTGAATGATAGAATTATTTTTACAAATAGCAGATCTGTAAGTGCAAGAAAAAACTGATTTTACATAGTAAGTTATTGAGAAAAGTTCAACGAAATTAGCGACAAGAACACCAATGGGCATTGTACAGTATAAAATTGTTGATAAAATTGTAACGTTATTCTCTATACCTATATATCCTTAAAATTTAAAGCATCAAACGTCTGTAATACTATAACGGGAAAGGTTATAAAATTTACAGATTTTAGCGCGGAAAGGATTACTGTAATGTCAGATATTGCAATGGATGCTCTCTAATAACTGGTTTTTAATTAATATTTAATTGTAAGTTAGAGCAAAATCCAATATGCACAATTCACTGATTTAATATTTCACTGTGTACGGAACTTTGCCTGCTATCAAATTATTAGGCTGGTTAAAATGTGACCCGTACTTCATTTACTTGATCAAAATAAATGGTAATGTGCCCGTTTTTATATTTTATTTATCTGGAATTAATTATAAAACGCTAGCTCTCAGTAAAGCAATAACTCTTTAACTCAGTTGCGTTCTAAGTTGATTGTAAATTACAAATTATCTGATACGGTCCTGTTCACCGCATTTAGTTCCAATGCACGGTAGCTAATTGTTTGCAATACTGTCAAAAAATTTACAAAATGGAGTACGTATGCAAGTCTGCGGTATGTGACGTTTAAAACCAGTGTAATTATGAGAATTCGCACGGTAAATATTTAAATATTTGCACTTTGGCGGTAACTAACAGCTTTTGTTTTAGGCATTAATTTATTTCGTGACGTCACCACCGTCCCTTCGTTGTTAAAAGCCACACTACTACAGGCATTTGTTAATTCCTTCGCCTAACCTCAAAATTTATGGATGCTTCCTAATTACTTGAACTGCGCCTTCGCTGCGGCTTTGGAAATGCTCGAATCTTCTTCAATAAGGCCTCCTTGCACATGCACCTTGATTTTCCAACCGCTAACACTGACATTTTAGATAAATTTGGGCACCTTATAACGGCGAAACTGCTTCGGTGCTCGGAGACGACCCCTGGTGTGTTTCCAGCCCTGGAACGGCTTTCCTCGCTGTTGAAGCTGCCGGTAGCTCCTGCAGTCCTGCCCATGGTGGTGCAGTACAAACCCCTGGCTTAGGATTGTTATCTTGGCTGAACGCAGTTGTCGAAATCTCGAGCTGGATCGGCTGGCGAATCCTCGGAAATGCTCTTGAGAAGTTTTTATTTTTGGTGGCGGAAATCGGCACAAACGATACCACTCAAACTTAGATATGCACATAATAAAAGGGTAAACTTTTTGGCTTGAAAAATGCTCATTTATTGCATTAAAAATATAATTAAAGTGGAGCACAATTTACACTGCCAAGTTTAATTTAAGTATTCATTTGTTCTCCTCCGTTATTAAAACAAATTAGAGTCTATTGCTATGGTTACAATACAAACGGAAATAAGTTTTGGTTAATTTAAATACATTCTAGAAAAAAGTTTGATAACATAATTTTAAATCTTCAAATTTCTTACAAACTAAATTTATTGTCCGTTTCTTAGATTTAAAAATCGTTTATTTGTACCACACATACAAACGCGTTATATTATTTGCTCTGCTTTTTCACTCATGTTAAATGCACTGTTTAATTATAGAGTTCATTGCTTCTCAATTGCTTTTCCATGTCGTTCTGCCTGCTTTCTTCAGATTGCTCTATTGCAATGTAGTGTTATTTCATTCTGGCTTTCTTACCTTTTTAGAAGCCTCACAAATTTCACTGACTAGCTTTATTGAAACTACGCTTCTTTTACTTGCACATAGCAAACCTTTTTGTGACTAATAATTTCTTTCGGTTCGGCTATTCATTATGCACAAACCTATTAGTTAATTTATTTGCAACCTCGACCCCTGTGAAAAATAAGCTTGCCTTTTGCATTCCTTACTTAATTACTTTATTATTACTGGCATCTCTTTACCAATGCATTTATCGTTTGAACCTTAATTTATCATTGCAGTTACATAAAACACCCCAACTCTGTGCTTATTGAAACGTTCATTAATTTGCACTGCTAGCAGAGTCGAGTCGTGGGCATAAGACCATTACAATATATTAAATATTTCATCTTACAGTAGTGGCTTTTAATGTACTTGTTATGATATAAACACGACTTTACAACACAACACCGCACTTACCACGTGCCTAAGTTGTGCTGAGAAACGGAAACGAGGAAGTGGTGGACCCATGTTTTTGTTTTAAAATAAACCAAGGATCATGTTAGTGAATTTTTTAAACGTATTTAAGAAACTCCCTGTATAAACTCAGACAAGTTCCATTTGTATACTAGTTTTAGCTTAAAGGTAATTAATCTTTCTGTGAAATGTATTCTCAAACTGGATTGTGCGTAGGCGCCGTGGTAGTTGTGATATAGCATTGTCAATACCCAATAAATACAACTGATTGTTTGGGAGGTGTGACCAGCAAAACGAGGTTACTTGTAAAATGAATATTTATAGACAACAGGGCCAATGCTAAATTTTAAGCATATCCACACCTCTTTCTATTACTATGCTTTAAATGTGTGTGTGCAGCGTTTACCAATACAAGGTTGGCAGTAGATACATTTGCGATAGTGCGCAGGTCAAGCATTAAAATTTGAAGCTTTGGGGGTTCTCTTTATTTTAATAATTAATTTTTTTTATATTGTTGATTATGTATGGCTTCTAACGGTCTTTTTCGTATGAAAAAGTCTAGGCGATCTACATCTCCAATTTTTAATTTCCAGTGAAAATGCACAAAATTTTGTCTAATTTCAAACTTGTGATGGTACACATTTTTTACTCTTTAGTCTCCATCTTCGTTTACGCGATCTCCATCTCCATACATGCATTACTTACCCGGGATATTCTGTATATGGAATAACAATGACTGTCACACTGAAATGTATATTTATTCCATTGCATTTTTGTATTGATTTGTTTTACGCTTCATATGCTATTTGTTTGAGTATTTTGATATAATACATAGCCACAAATGAGTTTCAGAGATTTGCTTTAAATTCTATTACAACAGATTCTCTCTTTGTATATCTAAAACATATACAAAAAAGTGTAAGCTTTCGTAGTACTGCTTATTAAAAGACAATTGCGATGAGTATTAATTATGCCATTAGTTTATTATTTATCTACTATTGAGTGAACGATAAAATAGTGTCGTTTGGAAATCTATTGGAGTGGGGAATAAATATAGAGCATTACTATTGTATAACAACTTTAGGGAAAAAATGGAAAAATAGGTACTGGAATCCTCCTTGAAAATGTTAGGTTTGAACATGCAAACACTTTTGAAATTAATACGAACATAACTGTCTTCTATGTCAGTTTTCCGATTGAAATAGGAAAATGAAAACAATTGTGGACACAATTTATAAGAATTTCTCAATTTTTATTAAGCAATTAGTTCCTTCCCCTAACACCATGCATTTTTTTTCGATATAATTTAATGATAGTAGCCCTCACTGTTTTATCTGTTCCAATCATTCCTTACGTTTAAAAGCTAAACTTATCACTATTCTTCGTTTAACAAAACTATTTTAGATACTTTTCGAATAGGGACTGTAGCCTTTAAGATATTTTAATTTGATAAATGTAAAGCAGTTCAACTAACTATTAATTAAATCGATGAATCAGCGGACCATAATAGAATCAAAGAATTTATTCAACAAGCTTTGCAAAGTATTAAACAGTGGCTGAATGGGTGTGTTTAGGAAGCATAGTATTACCTCCAGTGATTACCATATTACAGAACCATTAGTCACGCAACCGTGCAGTGTTGCTTGACAATGAATTAGTTGACTGCTGCAAAGGCCGCCCGGTGATTTCAAGGCACCGACTAGTTTAGTTGATAGTTCATTAGGTTAACATATTCATGTTGAACCAGGGAAATTGTTTTGGTTTTCGAACGTAATCAGAAAATGTATAAAATGAAGTCATGTACTATTTTATTCTGATCTATATGATGTGTCGAAGGGTGATCTATATGATGTGTCGAAGGGCATATTTAGAAAATAGATTTATATGAATGTTGGTTGCAATAATTTAGTAAAGCATGTACGTATTACGTATTATTAATAATAACAATTACTAGGATCAATACGCTTTTTTTCATTTATAGAGCCAATCCTATACTTTCTTAACTTGTGAATAAAGATGCTTGTAGTTACACAATTTAGGAAATATGATGAACATTGTTCCTTGCAAGTCCTAGTTATTTTTCATTATTGCATCATGCAAGGAGCGACCCAAAAGTTTCCAAGCGAAATTTCTTAGACTATGGATTATGCACCAATTAGCTCTTTTTGAATTCAAATATCCATACTCTGTTATAGCAACCGAAAAATTATTTGATTTTTAAAATGTCCAATATGTGACATTGAAGGTTTTATTGCATCAAAATGCATGTAAAGTTCAGCCAGTTACTTAAAAAATGTGTGATATTTTAATTTTTAAGATGTCATGGCGTGTCTTGGTAATGTACAGTTCGTTTCGACCCTACAATTTTAAACATGAATTAACATACTATTTTAGGATTATAAAGTTTAAAATTTACATATGCATTCAAAAATTACGAATTTGGCCCCTAAAACAAGATGATACACGCAAAACTATTACATTACGTCGTTTTCAGATATTTTAAATGTTCACTAAAGAATGCAAATGTATCTACTGAAAATAATAAAACAAAACTTCATAATTTTATCCTAAAATGTTTTTCCAATGCACTTTCACGATTTTTAATTTATATTATTCATGTCTTAAGGTGCCTAAACTACAGTTTTTTAAGGTTTTATCGCATAGTTGGACTAATAAGTACCTACAGGGTTTGTTTTAGCACGTTACCTATTCTAATATAAAATTTTAAATATTTGATTGAAACTATATTGACACTGTTTTCTTTTTTTTCTCATATTTTAAAATCATTTTAAATGCAGCCTTAAGTAAATAAAAAAGTTCTTATTAAGCATACCAAATAAAAAAAAAACATTAAGCATAACAATTTTAGCTACTGATTGACAATTCGCTTTATTTTATTCGAATTTTGGCTGTTTTATAAACAATACTGAAAAGATACAAATTAATTTTTTTAAATAATTTGACAAATATGAAAAACTTGTTATAACTAAAAATTAATTTTTATTGTATTTTTTTACGTTTTTAAAATAAGAAATATCAATCCAAACATGGAATATATTTCACACTTCTGGTGTACGATACAAAATAAATTATTCTCTCTATTTGATACAGATTAGATATAGGTATTTTCTACTACAATCCATTCCATTCTGCATTTTAGTGAAAAAAGCAAAGCCAATAAAGGATATTACGAAATATATATAACATTACTTATGTAGTCTTTCGAAGAAAGTCTACGATGTGCAAATTATTAAGAGGTAGAAATTTATTATCTTTACATAATCCGCAGAAAGAAATTTCATTTTAAAACTTCAGTGAAAACTGTACATTGAATATCATTTTTTGAAAATATTGTTACGATTTAACACGACTTTACAACATCTGACCGCACTTATCACAGCCTAATTTGATAGCCAGCAGTATTAAAGCTCCCGCAGCTAACTCACGGCGAGGGGATGTCCACGGTACTCGTGAAGTCCCGTCTTGGGATAGTCAAAATAGGAAAATATTAGGGCGCCACCATAAGAAAAGTAACCCATAGCTCGAAAAGTTCACTCCGTTCACGACCGAAGCGGATTGGGTCAAGTGGAAAAATGATTGGAAAGGTTAGACAGGCAATCTAAGATATAACTACAGTACGAAATACCTTTAAAATTTAGAAAATCCAAAATACAAGTAAACAATTCGACTTAAAATAGTAAACTTTGAGTACCCAACTCAAAACATCAGACCTCGAGTGTAACAACTCGTATTGCCTTACTCGTAATACAAGCACATCATAGTAAACGCTGACAAAAACATAACACATAAATCCTATCTATATTACGAAATTATATTGACATCAAAGAAAACCAGCGTACAATGACGTTAAGAAAACGTTTGTTGTCAGTCAAATAAATGTTTCTTACTTTAAACACACTTTTATATAATTTTACTTTGATAAACACCTTACTATTTAAATTACAACTAAATACCTGTGCATAAACAAAGTTGCCTTTAATAGGGGTTGCTCTACGACAAGGGGATGATGCCATTCCAGTGTTGGTCGTTTTTGACACACGTTGCAAGATCAACGTTGGTTACAAAACGCTCCGGAATTACTGCCAGTTATCTGTTATATCCGCATAAGCGATCGCAGAAACACACACCTGTGCTTCCTTTCATTAACGAGGGTATTTGGCTACGTTTCGAAAATCCGGAAGTAGTTCGAAGATAATTGGCAAGCTGCCACGACAAATGACATACGACATCTATTTCCATACAAAATAGCTTGGCTGCAGCGTACCGGGATGTTTATTTCCCATTTTTTCGTATTTACCACAAAACTCGGATAGCCCCGATCAATGTTAATTTAAGGGCTAACAGCAAACCAAAACTCAGAACTACTAAAAACTGCTTTAGTTCAGGCTTAAGAAAAAGTTGGGGTGAAGTTCAGGCACACCGAAAAGTTGGAGCGAACGGTACACGAAAAGTTAAAGCCACTACAATAATTTCTTAGCACAACGGCACAAGGAAAAGCCGCCCCGCGGAATCCAAGCACACCAGGATTTAAATTAGTGCCTCCCCCCACAGCACAAACTGATTTAAATACTACCCTGAAAGAGCGTAATTATTGCGTTCGGGATGCAGCGCGTATACATCTGAATTGCTACAAAGATTTATTAAGCGGTTCTCGTTATCACTTTAATAATTGCCTCTACTTTGATTCACACACAAAGTGAATTTTTTAAGCAACCGTTAATAACAGCGAAAATTACAAGATGCTTATGTAGAACACCCACATGTGCTCAAGTAGCGTTGAATTTGCGCTCACCTAGCGCTTCCTAGCATGTACGGTCGTTTAGTTGATGAAATGTCTTGGGAAACGTATGACAAAACATGACATAAGATAAAATAACATAGGACGACGAGGCGAATTTCAAAGTGATACTCAAGGTGCCCACTAGTAGTAAGTGGCAAAACTTAACTAAGCGTGACATGCGCTAAGTGTTTTATTTACCGTGGTTGCCGAAGTTTTATAGTTTTGTCTGTTAGTTTCTAAAACAGCTTATACTAAAAACAACATTTCTCTGGTTGCAACAGAAATGTAAATCTAGTAGAAGCAAGTAGACTGCAATGGAGACCGCAACTTCATAAGTGGAACATCGGGAGGCTACCGAGCCGTTGGCAAGCTGATGTCAAAGAAAAGAGGGAAGAAGATGGTATCACTTGGGACAGGATACAAAGCAGTGGAGAAAGTTAGGGGAGACCTATACCCAGGAGTGGATTGTAAAAGTCTGCCGAAAGAGAAGGGTGCAAGTGATTTCTTTGTGCCGCCGTCCAGGGTCTATTATATGAAAATACATTTTTTTACTCATTGTATAGAAAGTCAGCTTTTGCGCCCTAGTTTTAGGAAACAAAACTGTCAATTTTCAATCAGCGGGGACCAATTTTTATTAACTCCCGGCGGGAGCCAATATTTTTTTGCTCCCGCATTTGTGTTTATGTCACCATGGATATCACATCAAAGCTTTACAACGTTAAGTTGATTTGAAAATTAGACAAAATGTCACTTCAGAATTCTAGAGTCACTATAATGATTTCCTAAAGCAAATTTTTTGAAATTTCGCGCAATAGAACATGCATTCGAAGAAAAAATCATATATATTGTGATAGTCTTAGGCCCACGACCCGATTCTGCTTGCAGTACAACTTAAGAAACAAGTCAATAAGCACAGAGTTGAGTTGTTTATTGTAACTGCAATACTAAGCTTAAATTTGAATCAGTAAATGCATTGGAAAAGAGATGCCAGTATTAATAATTGAATTGAGTAAAGAAAGCAAAGGGCAAAGCATGTTTTTCACAGGGTTGAAGTTGATGTTCAAATTAATTAAATATTACGTTTGTGCAGAATGAATAGCCGAACCGAAAGAAATGAATAGTCACAAAAAGATTTTGCAAAGTGCATGTCAAGGAAGCGTTGATTTCAATATAGCTAATTAAGCAGGGAAATTGTGAGCATTCTAAAAAAGGTATAGGAAGCCAGAAAGAGCAAATCAGAAGTCAGACAGCAAGACATAAAAAAGCAAGTGAAAAGCAGACAGATGGACATGAAAAAAAAGTGAAAAGCAGACAGAAGGAGATGGAAAAGCAACTATTAGGAAATGAACTCTATAAAATAATCAGTGAAATTAACGTGAGCGAAGAGAACAGAGTAAATAATAAAAAGTGTTTGTGGCGCAAAGAGACCTTTTAAAATTAAGAAATGGACAATATTTTAGTTATAAGAAATTTGTAAATATAATTTGTAATCAAATTAATTTCCATAATGTATTTAATTTGATCAAAACCAATTTTGAAGTCAACAATGCTGACTGCACGATACGAACAATTTTGTAGGTTTTGACATATTGCATACACTAACTACTGTGTTATGGAACTAATTCAGGTGTACAGTGGCGCACCAGATCAAGTAAAAATTACAATCTATTAGGAATTCACCCCTGGGAATAGAGTTAATTGTTTTACTGAGCTAGGGTTTAGGTAATAAATTGCAGATAAATAAAATACTTAAAGGGCATACTACCATTTATTTTGGATCAAGTAAATAAAAATACAAAACAGCATATTTTAATCAGTCTAAATTAATTTTATAAACAACCCCGAAAGCGAATTAATAAACAAATAAGTGTCCATCTCAATATATCACTGGAGCAAAGGTTCATTTCCTCCCTTGTGTGTTTAAAGCCCTCCGCTAACGCGACGGGCATTAAATTCAGACCCGGGAGGAAATGAATACCTTTGCTCCCTAGATATATAAATAGCTATTAAATTTCTTCAATCCGTGGTTGGAAAGTCACGCAAAGCTGACATGGTTTGTACAGGCAAGGCAAGAGATATTGTATACATTGTTATATTAGTGCTTATTGATAGCGATTTGTAATTGACTGTTTTAAATATAATGACAGTGATCTTTTATATGAATTAGGGTATTAATTACATTTTATCTATAACTGCTTGGATAAGGATTTATTACGTCACCCATTTGACACTGTTTCCGTTAGGCAATGAACTTCCATCACACCACTAGTGGTGTAACTGCTTCATTACCTAACGGAAATAGTGTCAAATGAATGACATAATGACATTTGCCTACTAAAATACTTTTGTTGTAGATAACATTTTGTACAATACATGTGTGATAATGCACCATTAATATGCTTGTGTGCTTACATAACTCGTGCTACGCACTCGTTTGTAACTTACACACACGTATATTCATCATGCTCTTATCCCACTTGAATAGTAAAGAACTATGATAGCACTAAGAAATTAACGAGTATTCGAATTATACTATTTATATTTAAAAAGTGCACATCAACTTTACATAACGTTATTTTAGTATCTCTGTATGGTCATGCTGATTACTTTTCAAAGTGTTAACTTCAATCTACTAGCAGTGTTTAGTTATATCCTGATAGTGCTGAATTGCCCAATAATTGTTCATCTGCTTCTTGACGGTTCAGCCAGATTTAATCACACTAATACTCGAAACCGTTTCAACGGCATTTAAGGGTAGGTACGTCAAAGTTTTAAACTTTAAAATGTTCGTATCGTCCATATTTCAATATTGAATGATATGAATGGAAGCAACAATATTTTTGGAAACCTGCAATTGTTTTAGTTTTATGGAACTGGTTGTTATATACCGTTGCAATTACATTTAAAACAGTAAACTATAAAGCAGTATATAACAAAAATTAAAATTATATATGGAATATATTTGTGCCTACGTGTTCCCATATAAGCAAGCAAAATGTTGGTTCTATGTTACATATCTGAAATTTGTTTTATAGCTCATTTGATATTAGTATAAAATTTGGTTTTTACAAGACAATGGGAGTTTCAACATTGATATATGGAAGCGAGACGTAGTAAACTCTATTGACTATAGTCCCGGATTGTCAAAAATTACGTTTTATGGTAGCACTGTTAAATTTCTATTGGTTTTTTCTGTTACTACTAGGTCGGAAACGCAAAATCGTCATTTTTAAAATTTGAGTTTTTGTTACCTGCCAACTTTTATTTATTTTTGCTTAAGTCAGTTCGAAATAATTTATAGTTTTGTCATTAGTAATTTAATTAATTGTTTCTAGTTACCCATTAAAAGTATTAACCATGCTATAAAGAATTGGATTTTGACATTGACAATCCGGGACTATAGTGAATAGAGTGTTTAGTAAAAGTTACTCTACAACGTATTCATTGGAGATGACAGTTTCGAGATCAAATGAGATAATTGCGTGTTAATTGATTCCTGAATCTAGAAAATAAAAGCACTGAGCTTTTTCTCCATAAGTAATGAAGTGAAGCAATATTTTGGACAGTGACAGTTCAATGCAAAAGTGAAGAGAAATGTAATACTCTCTATAAGAATTTGAGAATTGAGAACAGATCTTTTTCTTCTTTCACTAATTCTTAATTTAGAGTTAGATTCTACATATTCTGTCCACACTATACTGCAGACCTGAGAGGCATTGACTTTGTTGATAGTTAAGTATATTAATTTTTATTTCCCCGGTAATAAGTGAAGGAAGTATTGTAATCGTGAAAAATCACCTTCCGAGATTTCTTCAGATCATCACGTTTTAGAGTCCTCCCTAGATGACGAAAAACAGGTTTTCTTAATTTCGTCGACCTGTCTATTTGTCGGTTTGTCATATATAGGAGTCACAATTAGGGTTTCCAAGTCCCGGGACCAAAAGTGTTTTCGGGACTTACGTGCTAAATTTCAGGTCCCGGGACTAGTCCCGAAGATCCCGAAAATGGTCCCGAAAGAGAAATAGTGTACAGGTTAAATTTCCGAATGAAATTTACAACAAAAAACAAGTGTTTTAAGTCAAATAAAGTATTTCTGTGCTGATAATTTGTGTTGGGTCTCGTCTACAACTTCATTGCTTTCTTCTGGCACTAAAAATGTCTGTCGCTCTTTATCTTTTGCTTTTGTTTGAACTGCAAAGTGCGTGTGTAATCCTTTCGTCAAGTTGCCTCTGATTATGATAATTTTGTAGGAACCAACTTTACATTTCGCCAATTGTTTATCTTCAATATATAAAACTGTTGCCATAGTGACTTCAAATCGTTATTTTTTTAAATGTAGAATGAAGGTAGGTTGCGAATCGGAATTCATACTAATTGTAACGCTTTAGCAGACAAGTAACGAACACACTTAAAACCCAAAAATATAAATTATTCAGCTTCTTCGCACATATCTAAATCCAACAAAAAAACATACAAATACATAAATAGAAGAAAATATGTAAATGTGGCTGAAACAACACACAGGTTTAATTCTAACCTACCGAAAACAATACCTCTCCTGCCTACGCAAAACGCAAATAATGCAGACTGTGCAAGAGGCATGAGTAATACGCCGGACGCCGGTGAATACCCGCCCTAATTCTCTGATATCGAGTATACGCACGCATGTTGACATGGTCCCGGGACTTCGCCTGGGCTGGCTGTGGTCCCGGGACTCGGTTTTTGTGGTAGAATCCTGGGACTGTCCCGGGACCGAATCCCGGGACTGGAAACAATTGCCATAGGTAGCATACCATCTCAATATACACGGTGAGAACTTTAAATGTTGTCTATTTTTTGCTTCAATTTAAGGACTATTAGTTGATAAAGTAATATTTTGCACGTAGCTCAGGTTGTTGCCCTTGACGAATATAAACATATTTTATCTACGACAGTGTGTAAAATTGCCTTTTAGTTGGCAGTTTTAAGTTTGTAAAACGACTGTTTAATAACATGTTTTCATTAGTTTACGTCGTCAGTAGTAACGTATTTAAAAGATTTCATTAGGTACGTTGTGTGTAGCAACGTGTTTTAAAATTTTTAAAACACGCAAAATTACGACCTATTGCTGGTAATCCTAATTTACATTTAATTTTTTTTTCATATTTACCGTGTTTTCTAGATTCTATCGTAGATAAAATATTGTACGATACACATGCGTAAAGCATCTTTAGTCACTCGCGGGGCTTAAAACGCTCGCTCACTCGCGTTTTAACTCTACCCCACTCGTGCCTAAAGAGTAGCTTTACGCACTTGTATCGTAAATTACTATTGTACAATAGAAACAGTTTGAACATTTAAATATTTTTTTCTCTACCTTCTTTGTAAATGATCCTTACACTGTCAAGTTTGAGGGCTGTAGGCTACATTTACTAAAATTGTTACAGTTTCCATGACAATGTACTTACTTCCCTAGAGAAGTGAATTTCTTACATCCCGCATGTATTACAACTAGTAAGATGCCATGTCTGCCACTTGGTTAACACGAAAAAAAAACCATTGTCGTTCGTACTATTATCCGTTTTTAATCAGAATACAAGGGCAAAGATCACAAAACAGCATTTGCAATCGTATTCACGCATTTTTTTTTAATTTTTCACAGTGCGTTTATAACTGTCAAACAAAACGTCACAGCGCTATAAGGCTACTATAGTTTAGCAAATGTCATAATTTTACGCCAGGTTATTAGTTATTACCAAGAAGACTATACTAAGGAGATGCAACTTCCTATGACGGCTGTATATAAAAGCGGCCCTTATGTCGGGGATAGCCGTCGCGGCGCTGTCGACAGCGTGTTCTGCCGTTCGAGAGTTGGAAGCGAGCTAAATTAACCTGTAATCGCGGTTAAAAGTCAGTTTACGGTTGTTAATCCAATGGAGTGTATTTCAAGTGTGTTATTAATTGTTAAAACATGGTCCGAATTTCCAGTTACACTCAGCAAATGTTTGACATTGACAGTTCACGAGTTTTGTGAATGAATAATTGTACACCACGGCCGCCTTACTTGTCAGCTTTTAGCGGTCCGCTTCGAAACGGGAGTTGCGTGTCCTTAGTATAGTGTTCTTGGTTATTACCTACCTTTACAAAAGGAAATATTGGTAGTGAAAAAAATTATGTACTTTACACAGCATGTAGGAAGATTTACACTACCTCGAACCTTGCTACCGTCGTTCGCTTCGCTCACTCAGGCATCAAACGGTCCTCGGTAGTGTAAATCTTACCTACATCCCTTGTAAAGAAATATACTATTTATGCTCTAGACCGCCGTATAATTGTTTTATACATTAAAATTACATTATTAATGTCAATTATAAATCCTTCTAGATTATCTAGACCAGTGGTCTTCAATTTTTTTTTTGATCGCGTACCTTTAAGAAAGAAGAAATAATAATGCGTACCCTTAATGATATATACAGTGTGGTTCTTTTGAAATGAAGACCCCTACTTATATATTTTATTTTTATTCCTCATTTGAAATTGTGGATATTTAAGCAACTAAATCCTATCACAACGCCATGACCAGGATCCTGAAATCGAACATTACGTTTGTTTGTGTGTCAAACTTAATTGTTTTACTATTAGAATGTAATTGCTAAGGACTTCATTTTTTGTACGATTTTTGAAACAGAAATTTCCGTAGTAAAAACACAAGAATTTTTGTAAAACGTAAAAAAGAGGACATTTTGGTTGTCATCCCAAAACAATTATTAAATTTTCGATTATTAGTGCTTTTGGAGAGAATTATTTTAATTCTTTTGCGAATGAATTGGTGTTTGGAGGTTTTTAAGGATGCTAAAAAAGATTTTGAAATCAAATATAGCCTAAAATTATAAATTATTATGTTTAAAAATATAGAAGATATCTTGATATCTATGTGTCTTCGTTTTAAGTGAAGCACACTGTATATTATTATTATTATTATTAGTATTATTATTATGATAGTTATACAAAGCGGAGGTTTATAATAACCTATGACACTTTTAAAATAAATATGTGTACAGAATACAATATGTAGTATAATATATACGAGAAAAAAATCACAATTCTGTAATAATAGTGTCCAATACGTTTCGGGAATACATGTTTCGGAAAGAACAATGAACATAAATATAATAGTAGATAATTCGAAGGTATTTGTAAATTAACGAACTTGAGAATAATCTGTCATACCATTTTTGAAGTTGTTGACGCTGGTAGCTGTTACAACATTTTCTGGCAGGGAGTTCCATTTATGAAAGATCCGATTTGTGATAAAATGTTGCCTGGGTGTCGTTTTAAAATTTTCGCGTTTCAGTTTTTTCGTGTGGCAGTGTAATCTCTCATCAGCACTTACACAAAACAATTTGGATATATCTACCGAGAACTTATCACCACGTAACACCTTATAAGTAAAGATTAGGCCACCACGAATAAGTCTATCTCTCAAAACTGGCAGCTGCAAGATTTGTAGTCTTTCATGGCATGAGCGGTCACGCAGATTACCAACGGTACGCGTTCCTCGTCTATAATAGGGTAATATCTTTGATAAGATGAGGAAATCACACGACTGCGGCATACTCTAGATAAGGTCGAATGTAGACTTTGAAGTTCTGAGAAAACTGTTGAGCAGTAATATTTTCAAAGGCCATTTTCATCTGGTACATTGTCCTGTTCGCTTTACTCACGACAGTAGTTACATGTTGAGTCCAGCTGAGTTTTGAAATTACGAGAACTCATAGATCAGTGTGGGATTCGACTGATTGAATTGAAGTGTTCGTCAAGGTGTAACGATAGTTAGGTTTTTCCCATATGCAGCACACAGCACTTTTGAATGTTCAGAGGTATTAACCATTCGCAGCACCAGTTTGCTACCGTATTTAGATCACTCTGGAGAACGTGACTATCACAAAGTGGGTTGCCGTAGAACTTGCAGTCGTCTGCATAAAAGCAGTGATTTGCTTTAATGAGGTGGTGAAGGTAGGAGATGTATACGTTAAAAATAATGGGCCCAAGGACAGATCCTTGGGGCACGCCAGAGAGAACAGGATGCATAGATGAGGTGCCATCACCAACTCTAACAAAAAATTGACGGTTACTAAGAAAAGCTGACAACCACTTGAGAAGATTTCCCCGAACTCCGTTGTGTTCGAGTTTACTTAGAAGCCTTTGTTTAGGTACCCGATCAAATGCCTTAGAAAAGTCTAAGTAAATTATATCTACTGGTAGGTTTTTGTCCAGTGATCGAGTCCAAGAGTCCACGCATTTAACAAGATTGGTGACCGTAGATCTGCCTGGAACAAATCCATGTTGGCAAGGTGGTATGACGTTGTGTTGCATTAGAAACTCCATTAATTGATTGACAATGATTCTTTCCATAATCTTCAGACATATACATTCCAGACTTATGGCAGAATAATTATTTACATCCAACTTGTCTCCATTTTTAAATATTGGTGTAACTGATGAAATCAGCCATGTTGGAGGACGTTGTTGCAAGGTGAACGACGCTGTAAAGATGTTTGTTAGTGGTTTGACTAAAGAAGTTGCACAAGATTTTAAAATATTTGTGGTTATCTGATCTGGGCCAGGAGATGAATTTACATTGAGTCTGTTCATATGGTTAAGAACTGCTTCTTCTGTAAAATCCATCATTTTAGGTAAGGGTCCGTATGTTTCCTTCGTGAATGTCCTTTCAAAAAATGAGCAGCCAGTACTTCGGCCGATTCATCGTTACTTTCTGCTATTGTTGAATCTGCTTTCCTAACTAGAGGAACGGCCACACGAGTAGATATTTTGCTTCTGATATATTTGAATATGGCTTTTGAACCTTTATTTGTCAGTCCATGCTCATACTTTAATCTTGCGTTTTTGATATTACGCCCTAATTGATTGGAAAACTCGAGATGAATAATGTAATTTTCCGGAATTTTACTTCTCAGATATCGCCTCCATAGTTACTTTTTGTATTCTGTTAGTAGTGTAGCTAGGCGGGTTCTGGACCACATTTGACCTTGAACTTTTTTCAAGGTCACGGGCCTAGCCGAGGTCAAGGTCACAGGCCTAGCCGGTGGGCGTGGCCTAGTCGGGGTCATTGACCTCGGCCACTTCCGAGAATTTTTTCTAGGTCACGGATCTAGCCTAGGTCAAGGTCGGAGTCATTGGCCTAGTCGGGGTCATTGACCTCGGCCACTTCCGGTAATTTTTTGGGTTAAAAGTGTAGTTTTTGAAATTTTCCCACGCTCGAGCGTCTGGGATGCAGACATGTCTATTCTTGCAGGATGTTATCAGTAAATCAGAAGCTATTGTTACGCTTATCAACATTTTCTCAGGCTCGACCGGATGTGAGTCATCGTCTGACAGACATGTCTATTCTTGCAGGATGTTGTTGAACAATAGCATCCCTTGTTTTAAAATCAGCACGAAATTCGGGAACAATGAAGCCATTGTTGTCTAGAGATTAAAATGTGCAAAGCTGGTAAATAGAACAATGGCATCCATTGTTTTAACAGTGGGATCGAACACATTACCTATCTACTAAAAGATGCTTCCAATCGGCCTATTCGAGGATGTTTCTACGATCTTGGAATGTTTTGATTTATTACTCGTTACCTACCTGCTCCAATCTTACAAACATTCGTACATATTCGACATGACTCGGATATCTTCGGACTCATACCCTTGAAAAGTAGTTGAAAGTGCTGTAGTTGAAAGCAACTCAACCCGACTTTCGTACCTATATGACAAATTTATTTCAAGATCATTTTTGCAGATCAGCACATTTTAATCTCTTAGACTCATTAACTGTATTAGCAAAAACTTCCAACTGTGCTGATTTTTCTTAAACAATGGGTTTCTTTGTTTGAATTTTTGCAGATCAACACATTTTTAATCTCCAGACAACAATAGCTTCATTGTCCAATTATCGTGCAGATTTCTCAAACAATGGCTTTCATTGTTCAATTTTTACCAGCTTTGCACATTTTAATCTCCAGACAACAATAGCTTCATATAGGTACGAAAGTCGGGTTGAGTTGCTTTCAACTACAGCACTTTCAACTACTTTTCAAGGGTATGAGTCCGAAGGTATCCGAGTCATGTCGAATATGTCCGAATGTTTGTAGGATTGGAGCAGGTAGGTAACGAGTAATAAATCAAAACATTCCAAGATCGTAGAAACATCCTCGAATAGGCCGATTGGAAGCATCTTTTAGTAGATAGGTAATGTGTTCGATCCCACTGAAGGACTGTTTAAGCGGTAGACAGTATTTAACGAAGTGTTTGGGTGTTAGAGACATTGTTTGTAAGCAAAGTAAATATTACGTGTTTTTCCCGTACTTTATTAAATACACAGTCTCGAGCCGATAGTTATTTATTTCGGTTGGATTTATGTACAGCATCCCCTCACTTTAGCAGTAAGCAAGTTCCTAAAGAAATATTATTATGCTGTAGAGATTTACAGGTTACAGTTCGGAGTTAAAAATTTTGGATATTGGCAACAGTACCATTTAATTGCATATTGTTTTCTTTTACCAAATTTTAGATTGTTTTAATATAGGCTGGAAAGCACTGCTGACAGACAGGCAGAAAACTTGTAATGCAGCTGCTAAACCGGACCTTGTCAAATATCGAACAGCAATATATATATTAGTAAAAAATACCCTTCAGTTAGCAGGTTTGATGTAGTTTTAGCCAATCTTATACACATTCCAGCAGTAAACTCTGGTAGGAAGCTAACACACACATTAAGTACGGTGGAGCAGAATTTTATAATACAAAACAGGAGCGATAAAAGAACCGTGTTTACCACTCAACATTTTTCAGTTTATCCGATTCGGCAACTTCCACATATCGCAAAACAGACACCTTCTTTGTTCCTGTGTTGGCATCTTGGCTTTAAGAATGTTATGGTTTATTTACATCTTGTGTTAGCGCCCTTGGTTTTAAGAACGTTATGTAAATGAATATTTTATAGAATTTGGAAATCTAAAGAATATATTAGCAGATAATACAACTTATTTTAAAAACGCGAGGTTTATAAATACAATACAGCAAACCATAAAAGTTGGTTTTTGTTGTATAAGCAAGCCAATCCGGTAGAGAGATATTTAAAAGGGGTGATAAAATACTTAAAGAAAATATTAGCAGATAATACATTTGAAAAATCTGCACGACTAATACTCAAGATTATTACAATTACATGCTAAAGACAAAAGGTAAGATAACAAAATTTTAAAATAAAGCCCTGAAAATAAGAACTAAATAAAACCAAATAAAAGCTATTAGGCCACAACAATACTCTAATTAATAAGGATGCTATACACGATATCCAAGGGCGAGGGACAGTTCATTTTTACCGCATAAAAAACTTATTGCTTAGAAATCAGGTCCAGATACCTGTTTAATGGAAACATTTTCTTGAATTTCTAATCGAATCTAAAATTTGGGTCTTAACGTAAAAATATTTAAGTCGTTAGGTTGACTGTGCCAAGTTTCCACGAAAAAAACTAAAGCTCCTACAGGCCAGATTCTTGAATCAAGTAAATAATACAGCAAGGCATAAAAGTTGGTTTTTGCAATATAAGATATCCGCAAGCCAATCCTAAACTGGTAGTTTTAAATAGCAGAATTTTATAATACAAAACGGAGCGATGAAATAGTCGTCTGTTGATCATATTTTTGTAGCCACCCAGCATCTTTCAGTTTTTATAAGTTATCCTATCATCTCCTTTGTTGCAGGTGTTAATAGAGACTATATTTGCGTGTCGCCACAGACCTGTCAAGACTTGTGGATGTGAGTCATCGTCTGGGAATGTGCAAGATTGCTAAAAATGAACCGGATGTCTAGGGTTTCTGAGCAGGTCTGCGCGGGGGTCTGCGCGAGGGTTTGGCGGTAAATTCAAATTCTGCGCAGGTTTGGCGGGAAATTTAAATTCTGTTGCAGTTTTTGGCGGGAAATTCAAATTATGCTCAGGTCTTACAGGTAAACAGATAGATAGACAAGCAAACAGTTAGACAGGCAGTATGGTTTATGTCTTAATCTGATTTTAATAGTCGATTAGAGTCGAATAACTAAGGTTATTACAGTGCTAACGACTGTGCGCAAAAATTTTAAAATAAAACCCAGAGAATAAGAATTAAATTAAATAAATCCGAGTAAAAGCTATTAGATCACTGCAATACTCTAATTAATAAGGATGCTATACTCAATGGTGAGGGACAGTATAATTTTGAACTTATCTAGATTGGTTAAAAATCAGATGTATAAGAGAAAATCTCAAACAAAAACATTTTGTCAGACCTGTCCAGACCTGTGGATGTGAGTCATCGTCTGGGAATGTGCAAGGTTGCTAAAAATAAACCGGTTGTCTGAAGTTTCTGCGTAGGTCTGCGCGGGAGTCTACGCGGAGGTTTGCGCGACGGTTTGACGGTAAATTCAAATTCTGTCTAGGTTTTGGCGGGAAATTCAAATTATAATCAGTGGTTTTGACGGGAAAATCTGGGAGTGTACAAGGTTACTAAAATGTATGGGGTCTTTGTCTGAGAAATTTACACCAGATGTAGTTAATGACCTCCATTATCAGTGTCTATAAATTTGGTAGACAGACAGACAGGCAGACGGACAGACAGATAGACAGACAGACAGACAGACAGACAGACAGATAGACAGACAGACAGACAGACAGACGGGCAGCTAGACAGCTGTTCCTGTAACGGTTTTATGGGCACGACGGTGTAATAATAAAACGACAATTGTAAATATAATTGTAATTTATTTGTCTAATGTACATGTATAAAATTATTACAAATATATTATACACTAGTCAATTATTGTGGTAGAGGTGTTGTTGTCATCTCTGTCTGGAGGATCTCTTCGTGCTGTTTCCGAACTGGATTTATTCAATTATTCCTGCCTCTTTTAACTCTTCTATTATACTAACAATTTCATTTATATGATTTGTATGGCCAGATGCTTGAGAGGCATACAGTAACTTTAATCGATCAACTAATTCGTTCGGATCATCCCAGTAAACATAATCCAACGGTTTATTGCTAACTTGTTTATACATTTGCTGCATACCTTTACCAGTAAGCTTTCTAGTCCTTAACGATATCGATGATGGCGTGGGTGATGATGACAGGTTAGATTTTATAAATTTCTTGTATTTCGCTTGGTTGAAACCTACCTTCTGATCAGTTTTATCAAAATTTCTATGCGCTGCATTTGTTCTGTTTATGATATCAATATAATTTGCTCTATCTGTCAGCGTTGGAGTTATTTGAGGATCGTTTTTAAATAGTAATTCGTACAAACCAGGCGTACCTTCATAGTGCACATTTTTAACAATTATATCTGATCCCTTTATATCTAACTCATCTCCACCAAAATAAAATTGGTTTTTGTCAAAATCATATCTAATTCCATACCTCCCTAGATTTGGTCTTTCTATAAGATAAGTGCTTACATATTTCCTAGGAAGTTTATCATACTGTTCTAAGAAAGAACTTATAGCTTGCGGCTGAAATTTGTTTGCTATAGTTGTATTAGGTTCATCTTCGGAGGATTCACACAATACTTCATCAGCCGGTTTTGGTGTAAATAATTCTAGTTTTGGAGGATTTGATATATTGATATATTCATCATCGTCATCATCCGCGTCATAATCGTATTTAATTGGAGGATTTGATATATTGATATATTCATCATCATCATCCGCGTCATAATCGTATTTAGTTGGAGGATTTGATATATTGATATATTCATCATCGTCATCATCCGCGTCATAATCGTATTTAGTTTTTCTTTTAAGATTATATTTATCATCGTCATAATTGTATTTAACTTTCTCTTTCTTTTTCAATTTGAAAGGCTTAAATTGTGATGGAGGACTCTCTTTTGTATTGATTTCTTCTGCAACACTTTGTATTTGTTCGGTAACAGGTTTAAAAAATTTACCAAGGAGCTGTTGTTGCACCAACTTACCCTCCTTAAGAGCTCGAACTTTCTGTCTTATAATATTTTTAGTTTTAATAAGTTGCTTTGCTACTTTCGTTTTCATTATTGTCACAAGTATGTAAGCGGTAGACAGCCAGACAGGTAGACTGGTAGACTGGTAGACAGGTAGACAGCTAGACAGCTAGACAGATAACAGCTAGACAGGTAAACAGCCAGTTAGAGAGACTGACAGATTCAAACTAGTTCACACGTCAACAGTTTCTTATCAAATGATAGATATCAGAACTGTTAGATGTATATATATAAGAATCAAATTCATGACGATAGCGTCCACCAATCTGAGTTCAGTTATTCGCTAGAATTGTCTGAAATATGATTGAGGATAATGTTTACCACCACTGTTTTCTTTCACATGTTCGTGCAATGTGCAAGCAATACATTTTCGTCCTTCTTGATCGGTTTCCCCTTTACATTTTGGACACTTATACTTAACTGGTACAGGCATCTCTCTCACTCCTATTTCTATTACTGCTCACAATCTGTACAATAAATGGTGTTAAGAATGTCTGCCTGTCTGTCGGCCTACCTATCTGCCTGCCTGTATGTCTATCTACCAAATTTATAGACACTGATAATGGAGGTCATTAACTACCACACGTCAACAGTTTCTTATCAAATAATAGATATCAGAATTGTTAGATGTATATATAAGAATCAAATTCATGACGATAGCGTCCACCAAGCTGAGTTTAGTTATTCGCTAGAATTGTCTGAAATATGATTGAGGATAATGTTTACCACCACTGTTTTCTTTCATATGTTCGTGCAATGTACAAGCAATTCATTTTCGTTCTTCTTGATCGGTTTCCCCTTTACATTTTGGACACTTATACTTAACTGGTACAGGTACCTCACTCACACCTATTTCTATTACTGCTCACAATCTGTACAATAAATGGTGTTAAGAATGCTTGCCTGTCCGTCTGCCTGTCTGTCTGTCTGTCTGTCTGTCTGTCTGTCTGTCTGCCTGCCTACCTGCCTGCCTGCCTGCCTGCCTGCCTGCCTGCCTGCCTGCCTGCCTGCCTGCCTGCCTGCCTGCCTGCTTGCCTGTTCGCCTACCTGCCTGCCTGCCTGTCTATCTGTCTGCCTGTCTGTCTGTCTGTCTGTCTGTCTGTCTGCCTGTCTGTCTGTCTGTCTGTCTGTCTGTCTGTCTGTCTGTCTGTCTGTCTGTCTGTCTGTCTGTCTGTCTGTCTGTCTGTCTGTCTGCCTACCTGTCTGTCTGTCTGCCTACCTGTCTGTCTGTCTGTCTGTCTATCTGTCTGTCTGTCTGTCTGTCTGTCTGTCTGCCTGTCTGCCTGTCTGTCTGTCTGTCTGTCTGTCTGTCTACCAAATTTATAGACACTGATAATGGAGGTCATTAACTACATCTGGTGTAAAGACCCCATACATTTTAGCAACCTTGTACACTCCCAGATTTCCCGCCAAAACCTAGACAGAATTTACCGCCAAAACCTACGCAGAATTTGAATTTCCCGCCAAAACCTAGACAGAATTTGAATTTACCGTCAAACCATCGCGCAAACCTCCGCGCAGACTCCCGCGCAGACCTACGCAGAAACTTCAGACAACCGGTTTATTTTTAGCAACCTTGCACATTCCCAGACGATGACTCACATCCACAGGTCTGGACAGGTCTGACAAAATGTTTTTGTTTGAGATTTTCTCTTATACATCTGATTTTTAACCAATCTAGATAAGTTCAAAATTATACTGTCCCTCACCATTGAGTATAGCATCCTTATTAATTAAAGTATTGCAGTGATCTAATAGCTTTTACTCGGATTTATTTAATTTAATTCTTATTCTCTGGGTTTTATTTTAAAATTTTTGCGCACAGTCGTTAGCACTGTAATAACCTTAGTTATTCGACTCTAATCGACTATTAAAATCAGATTAAGACATAAACCATACTGCCTGTCTAACTGTTTGCTTGTCTACCTATCTGTTTACCTGTAAGACCTGAGCATAATTTGAATTTCCCGCCAAAAACTGCAACAGAATTTAAATTTCCCGCCAAACCTGCGCAGAATTTGAATTTACCGCCAAACCCTCGCGCAGACCCCCGCGCAGACCTGCTCAGAAACCCTAGACATCCGGTTCATTTTTAGCAATCTTGCACACTCCCAGACGATGACTCACATCCACAAGTCTTGACAGGTCTGTGGCGACACGCAAATATAGTCTCTATTAACACCTGCAACAAAGGAGATGATAGGATAACTTATAAAAACTGAAAGATTGTACCCATCATCCTTACTTACCTTTGAAGGCTTACACTTCACCGACTAGCTCAAGATACGGTTTCTTATCAGGGTTTAACAATTGTGGGATTTTTAGTTCGTTTCACTTTCATATAAAGGTAAAAGTTCATTAATCAGAAGAAATGGGCGCCATAACTTTATTTAAAAAGTTTTAAATTCAATAAGTTTACAAAGGTTACGTATTCTTTCTAACAGTCCACAAATCAATTGTTATTCATTAGAGGCTTATACCTTTCTAATTTTAATACACATTATGTAATTATTTAGCAAGTTTTATTCTTCTCTGACAA
The DNA here is from genome assembly GCA_940337035.1 of Agriotes lineatus. Classification (NCBI taxonomy): domain Eukaryota; kingdom Metazoa; phylum Arthropoda; class Insecta; order Coleoptera; family Elateridae; genus Agriotes; species Agriotes lineatus. The sequence continues at coordinate 79,345 of CALNHX010005403.1, read as the reverse complement.
GTTAGAATTTGTTCTAATAAAACGTTAGGATTAATGAATCTATCAGTATCTAGGAGATTTCTTATACCTATTTAATTAATAACCTCCGGTTCGTAAGATGAAAATATAAAGAGCTCTCTATACCCTCGTATTTCTCTTTCCTAGGTCTTAATTACGATTAATGATCGGTATTTAGTTTAATTGGTATCATTCCATGTAGTATAAGAAAGGTCCTTTATGAAAAAAAAACTTATTATTTGACAAGTGACCCAAAAACCAACTTGACAGTCACAGAACGATTTAATCTCACTTCAGGCCACATCACCTGGTAAGTAACTATTCTTTTTACTTGAAACTCATCTGTTATTAAGCTATGACGCGGGTTTAAGTCTAACTAACGATATTAAACCCTTTCAGGACTAACATACGGTTAATGCAGAGAACCCTTGAACCTGGACCTCTCCATCTGCCAACATTAACTATGAAGAACTCCTCATAGAACCAAAGAAGTTGCCCTTGACTGGTGAGTGATCTCCTAACTGGTTATAGATTTCTAATTGCGTCCTCTCTTTTCCTTATCGCTCGTAACTTATCGACACACTTCTCCATGGCGAATATACAACTGACCAGAACTGGCGTCAAATGAAAAAGACCGACGAGCTGGTAGTCAAAGAGGAAGCCCTAAGAGCTGGTGGTCAAAGAGGTGACACTAAGAGCTGAATCAAGGAAAACCCTCTATTACGATTTGTATGTATTAGTTTGCCGTCTACCTACCAGTTATATAATAACTGCCCTTTTCAGAAAGAAAATGTTTGTGGAATTTATCCTATCTGCCTGAAAAAATTATTATGTTTTAATACTATGCTGTATGAGTTAAATAAAGACTTACTATTGTCTGCTTGTATCCTTTCTAAGCTAGGATTTTCAATTTGCTTCGCTTCTGCATAGAGAAGCGCCCTTTTGCTTTCTCAATTAAACAGGAAGTAATAATTTTTGTTATTTATTGTTCTTTTATTAACGTAACCCTGGGCCTTCTAAATTAAATTTCAAAAAGGGTAGGCAACCCCTCCTACAGGTCTTGCGCTTAAAGTTGCCTATCTATTAGGATTAATTAATATTGAACGATATTCCTGTAGAAGCTACGATATGTACTGCTACACTGTCTCCCTTCTAGAATTAATAAGAAAATTGAAATCCTCCCCTTTAGACAGTTGGCTAAAGTTATTATAACACCCTTTTTAATATTTGCTAATACATTAACTTTAAACAATCTTTCTTAATAACATTGATTATTCATTATCTATGTACACTAATACCCTATCTTTTAAACTAAGTTATTACAATCTATGAACTCTAACTATTACCACTGAAGTTACTTCAAGTTACTTTTCTAATCTTAATTGTCCATAACGAAATCTAACGTATCTAGAATTCCATCATTTATTTCCTTTCCAGATATGAAACATTTCTGCAAATTCTTTTTAAGAAAAGGAATTAGCTTTGGAGGCATAGTCCATTCTATAAAGCTACTTTTTATTTTGCCTGTTTTTCTGCAGAAGCAATTATTAACCTCTTGCATTTAACAGCTAATTATTAACTTTACACTTTGAGTAAAGTACTTTAATAAACAATTAAGGACAGCACCTCATAGGACACTACCTAAAATTCAAGATCTTCAGTCATGCTATGCTGAATTCTTTAAAATAATAAACCGCACCTCATCGGATACAGTTTCGCTGAGGAGTGCTATGCCACAACTCACTGACATCAAGTTAGAAAAGTCTTTTGGTTATACAACCTAATCCTTTTGAAATAATATCTTTGGCAATAAAAAAAACTAACTACTTTAACCTAACTATATACATGGTCCAATAGAATCATTGTCTCCAAAATTCTATCAACAGTATCAACTATGAATCATTTTTATGCATTGCCATCAACGAATTTTTCCTACTACCAAGAAACGAAACGTTCTAGGAAATCCTTGCACAAGTTTGGAATTAGCTCAGGAATACAGTCCTTATAAATTAGCTTTATTACAAGTATGCAGTATCACATTGGACACTACCAAAAAAATTAGACCCTCCGTTATATCGAACGGAAGTCTTATTAGACTGCGCCGCATAGGACACAGCTATACAACCTATATGTAGCACCTCATTGGACACTACTAAAGAAATAGACCTTCTGTTATATCGAACAGAAGCCTTTTAAGTCTGCACCACATAGGATACAGGCAAACTCAATCAAGGAAAATTGACATCTGGAAAACACATTTTTAACCACATTCTCTCACCCAAGCTTCGACTGGTTAGGTCTACCATTCTACGCTGTGGTCCGGGTTTACGGCAACATAGACACGCTTAAAGAAGAGGAACCATTATTTCTATCGAGTTGACAATGCATAACAACAACACACAGTTAAACAACTCCGACCAATGAAAAAAAAAATTGTCTCGAACTCCTGAGGGATCAAAAGTACAGATGAGAGAAATTACTTATGAAAAATCCAGAGTATGGAAAGAAATTATCATTTACCATACTAGTGATTCACTCAGACTCTCAACCTAATTGTGATGAAACAATTAAATGTAAAGAACAGAAAGTTCAATTTAGTACTTTACACATATATTACAACAAAATGACTTGAATAAAAAAATCTCAAGCTCATCAAACCATCATGACTTCAATATTCATTAAACTCCAAAAGATATTCCTCATGACATTTGAAAAACGTACAACGTACCTAAGCTAAGTGCTAAGTAACACAAATATTGTACTTGTTAAAACCATTACTAATCCAATGTAATTAATCGAAACGACCCATAATTCTTAATATCCCTAGGTTCAATTTCTATTGATTAACTCAAACAGTTAAAGACTCAAAATTTTACCAATTAGTCAGGTAAAAATAAAATTAGCATGGAATAAATGTCCTATACTAAAATGTATAAATAAAATCTCTGCGTCATATCAACAAACAAAGCCATTTTTTTACCCTCACTTTTACTTCCAGGTTTGCGTTACTAGTAATCAACTCCAGTCTAATTCATCTGAGGTTAAATAATTTACTTTTATCATATTGATTTAATTACTATGCAATTAATGAACTGTATGATCGAATACAATGCAACTATTAGTAATTGTTAAATTCCGGAACTATACCTTTTATGATAGTGAAGCGGTTAAATTTTCTTTTAATTGAAATGGTCCCTTTTACTCGAGCCTCCACGTTGCGTCGTCACTTCGTGTACCCCTCATCCTTACTTACCTTTGAAGGCTTACACTTCACCGACTAGCTCAAGATACGGTTTCTTATCAGGGTTTAACAATTGTGGGATTTTTAGTTCGTTTCACTTTCATATAAAGGTAAAAGTTCATTAATCAGAAGAAATGGGCGCCATAACTTTATTTAAAAAGTTTTAAATTCAATAAGTTTACAAAGGTTACGTATTCTTTCTAACAGTCCACAAATCAACTGTTATTCATTAGAGGCTTATACCTTTCTAATTTTAATACACATTATGTAATTATTTAGCAAGTTTTATTCTTCTCTGACAAGTTAGAATTTGTTCTAATAAAACGTTAGGATTAATGAATCTATCAGTATCTAGGAGATTTCTGATACCTATTTAATTAATAACCTCCGGTTCGTAAGATGAAAATATAAAGAGCTCTCTATACCCTCGTATTTCTCTTTCCTAGGTCTTAATTACGATTAATGATCGGTATTTAGTTTAATTGGTATCATTCCATGTAGTATAAGAAAGGTCCTTTATGAAAAAAAAACTTATTATTTGACAAGTGACCCAAAAACCAACTTGACAGTCACAGAACGATTTAATCTCACTTCAGGCCACATCTCCTGGTAAGTAACTATTCTTTTTACTTGAAACTAATCTGTTATTGAATATTCTTAAGGCTTACGCCCTAATTTAATTATATTTAAGCTATGACGCGGGTTTAAGTCTAACTAACGATATTAAACCCTTTCAGGACTAACATACGGTTAATGCAGAGAACCCTTGAACCTGGACCTCTCCATCTGCCAACATTAACTATGAAGAACTCCTCATAGAACCAAAGAAGTTGCCCTTGACTGGTGAGTGATCTCCTAACTGGTTATAGATTTCTAATTGCGTCCTCTCTTTTCCTTATCGCTCGTAACTTATCGACACACTTCTCCATGGCGAATATACAACTGACCAGAACTGGCGTCAAATGAAAAAGACCGACGAGCTGGTAGTCAAAGAGGAAGCCCTAAGAGCTGGTGGTCAAAGAGGTGACACTAAGAGCTGAATCAAGGAAAACCCTCTATTACGATTTGTATGTATTAGTTTGCCGTCTACCTACCAGTTATATAATAACTGCCCTTTTCAGAAAGAAAATTTTTGTGGAATTTATCCTATCTGCCTGAAAAAATTATTATGTTTTAATACTATGCTGTATGAGTTAAATAAAGGCTTACTATTGTCTGCTTGTATCCTTTCTAAGCTAGGATTTTCAATTTGCTTCGCTTCTGCATAGAGAAGCGCCCTTTTGCTTTCTCAATTACACAGGAAGTAATAATTTTTGTTATTTATTGTTCTTTTATTAACGTAACCCTGGGCCTTCTAAATTAAATTTCAAAAAGGGTAGGCAACCCCTCCTACTGGTCTTGCGCTTAAAGTTGCCTATCTATTAGGATTAATTAATATTGAACGATATTCCTGTAGAAGCTACGATATGTACTGCTACAAGATGCTGGGTGGTTACAAAAATATGATCAACAGACGACTATTTCATCGCTCCGTTTTGTATTATAAAATTCTGCTATTTAAAACTACCAGTTTAGGATTGGCTTGCGGATGTCTTATATTGCAAAAACCAACTTTTATGCCTTGCTGTATTATTTACTTGATTCAAGAATCTGGCCTGTAGGAGCTTTAGTTTTTTTCGTGGAAACTTGGCACAGTCAACCTAACGACTTAAATATTTTTACGTTAAGACCCAAATTTTAGATTCGATTAGAAATTCAAGAAAATGTTTCCATTAAACAGGTATCTGGACCTGATTTCTAAGCAATAAGTTTTTTATGCGGTAAAAATGAACTGTCCCTCGCCCTTGGATATCGTGTATAGCATCCTTATTAATTAGAGTATTGTTGTGGCCTAATAGCTTTTATTTGGTTTTATTTAGTTCTTATTTTCAGGGCTTTATTTTAAAATTTTGTTATCTTACCTTTTGTCTTTAGCATGTAATTGTAATAATCTTGAGTATTAGTCGTGCAGATTTTTCAAATGTATTATCTGCTAATATTTTCTTTAAGTATTTTATCACCCCTTTTAAATATCTCTCTACCGGATTGGCTTGCTTATACAACAAAAACCAACTTTTATGGTTTGCTGTATTGTATTTATAAACCTCGCGTTTTTAAAATAAGTTGTATTATCTGCTAATATATTCTTTAGATTTCCAAATTCTATAAAATATTCATTTACATAACGTTCTTAAAACCAAGGGCGCTAACACAAGATGTAAATAAACCATAACATTCTTAAAGCCAAGATGCCAACACAGGAACAAAGAAGGTGTCTGTTTTGCGATATGTGGAAGTTGCCGAATCGGATAAACTGAAAAATGTTGAGTGGTAAACACGGTTCTTTTATCGCTCCTGTTTTGTATTATAAAATTCTGCTCCACCGTACTTAATGTGTGTGTTAGCTTCCTACCAGAGTTTACTGCTGGAATGTGTATAAGATTGGCTAAAACTACATCAAACCTGCTAACTGAAGGGTATTTTTTACTAATATATATATTGCTGTTCGATATTTGACAAGGTCCGGTTTAGCAGCTGCATTACAAGTTTTCTGCCTGTCTGTCAGCAGTGCTTTCCAGCCTATATTAAAACAATCTAAAATTTGGTAAAAGAAAACAATATGCAATTAAATGGTACTGTTGCCAATATCCAAAATTTTTAACTCCGAACTGTAACCTGTAAATCTCTACAGCATAATAATATTTCTTTAGGAACTTGCTTACTGCTAAAGTGAGGGGATGCTGTACATAAATCCAACCGAAATAAATAACTATCGGCTCGAGACTGTGTATTTAATAAAGTACGGGAAAAACACGTAATATTTACTTTGCTTACAAACAATGTCTCTAACACCCAATCACTTCTTTAAATACTGTCTACCGTTTAAACAGTCCTTCAGTGGAATCGAACACATTACCTATCTACTAAAAGATGCTTCCAATCGGCCTATTCGAGGATGTTTCTACGATCTTGGAATGTTTTGATTTATTACTCGTTACCTACCTGCTCCAATCCTACAAACATTCGGACATATTCGACATGACTCGGATATCTTCGGACTCATACCCTTGAAAAGTAGTTGAAAGTGCTGTAGTTGAAAGCAACTCAACCCGACTTTCGTACCTATATGACAAATTTATTTCAAGATCATTTTTGCAGATCAGCACATTTTAATCTCTTAGACTCATTAACTGTATTAGCAAAAACTTCCAACTGTGCTGATTTTTCTTAAACAATGGGTTTCTTTGTTTGAATTTTTGCAGATCAACACATATTTAATCTCCAGACAACAATAGCTTCATTGTCCAATTATCGTGCAGATTTCTCAAACAATGGCTTTCATTGTTTAATTTTTACCAGCTTTGCACATTTTAATCTCCAGACAACAATAGCTTCATTGTTCTCGAATTTCGTGCTGATTTTAAAACAATGGATGCCATTGTTATACTGATAACATCCTGCAAGAATAGACATGTCTGTCAGACGATGACTCACATCCGGTCGAGCCTGAGAAAATTTTTCATTGTTCTATTTACTGATAACATCCTGCAAGAATAGACATGTCTGCACTCCAGACGCTCGAGCGTGGGAAAATTTCAAAAACTACACTTTTAACCCAAAAAAATTCCCGGAAGTGGCCGAGGTTAATGACCCCGACTAGGCCAATGACTCCGACCTTGACCTAGGCTAGATCCGTGACCTAGAAAAAATTCTCGGAAGTGGCCGAGGTCAATGACCCCGACTAGGCCAATGACTCCGACCTTGACCTAGGATAGATCCGTGACCTAGAAAAAATTCTCGGAAGTGGCCGAGGTCAATGACCCCGACTAGGCCAATGACTCCGACCTTGACCTAGGCTAGATCCGTGACCTAGAAAAAATTCTCGGAAGTGGCCGAGGTCAATGACGCCGACTAGGCCAATGACCTTGACCTCGGCTAGGCCTGTGACCTTGACCTCGGCTAGGCCCGTGACCTTGAAAAAAGTTCAAGGTCAAATGTGGTCCAGAACCCGCCTAGCTACACTACTTCTGTTCTATTCATAAGCTCACGCGTGAGCCATGGTTTGTTTGGGTTGGTGATTACCGATATGTTGTGGGAAGAAGTAGAGACTGCATGTTTGATGGTATCTGAGAAAATCTGCCATTTTTCCACAATATTTTGTGTTTCTAATAGCACGTTCCAGTCGGCTGATAGAGTTCGGTTGAGTTTGCCAAAATCAGTTTTAGTTATGACGTGTTTTAGGTTCTTAGTTTGGGAAGGACCAACCAGTTGAATTGTACTTAAGACGCAAACGTGATCTGAAGAAGCAATTGGTGGCAAGTATTCAATGTTTGACACAAGATTCGGATCGTTTGTAAAGAGTAAGTCCAACATAGACGGTTGTTGATTTGCACGATACCTGGTATATTCTGTTATAAGTTGCTGAAGATTCGAGTTTAAAAACATATCGACAAACAGAGATGCTGAGTCATTCTCATTAGTGTTCATTGGATGAAGTACAGGCCATTCGATGTTCGGAAAGTTAAAATCTCCTATCAGAAACATATTATTGTTAGTTGAGGCTAAATCAGATATTGCATTCAATACCTTAAAATATTGTGGATTAGCATTTTTTAATCTTTAATTGTTTTATTTTTATTTTATTGTGTCACTTGGCGTACCCCCAAGTATCGACTTGTGTACCTTTTGGGGGCACACGTATCACACATTGGAGACCACTGCTCTAGAGGATAAAAGTATTTGATCAAATGGTATATAGCTTAGACTTTTACCCTTGACCAAAATCGGTATATTTTGGACTTAATAGATACAGAGGGTCTATTTTTGCTTTATCTGAAAATTGTTGAGGAAAAATAGTATTTTGTATATAAGTTTTTGTCCTTGACGAAAATTGGAAAAGACGCAGATATAGAGTGAATATTTTTTCAATATCTTAAAAGTTTTTAGTTTCAAAACTTTCACTTGCGGGGGAAGTTTCGTATAAAGCCCTTTACAAATTTTCATACAAGCACACAGGAATAGTCCCGATATGTTCGCTTATTTTTCTCCTTCGCTCTTCTTTATATGAACTTTTTGCTTGCTCTAGTTCAGAGCTGTTCCGAGTACACACAAAAAGTACTCGAGTACCGAGTACAAATACACAACCATAAGTACTCGAATACCTATACAAGTACAGAGTACCGAGTACAGAAGAATAGAATATCTGGGACAATGATAAAAATAAAACACACAATTTGTTAAAGTCCTATTACTCCAGTCATTAATATAAAATGAACGTGTTTGGAAACATTAAATTTCGAAGTATTGGATATGTGTTAAAACTTGTCGTCCTAATGAAAATTTCTAATTTTCAGGGACGTCGCTCGCGACGCCATCTTGGAAAAATGGTGAGAAAAATCACTTTTTTGGGAATATCTACGTTAGCATTAATCGTACAACCAAAATACCTATTATCATTCTTATCAAGGACGTCATTTACAATAACTATTGTTTGAAACCTTTTTCTTCAAGTCAAATGCATTCTGAGCTAGAACAGGGCAAAGTGAAGCGCAAGACAAAATATTTTTCTGTTTTCAACAATTTTCCGATTATTATTGATCGAAATTTATGTTTTCCTTATTGCTAATTATCGCTTTTCAGTCGTTTCCATACTATCACAAGATTTCGCTGCGCAAGTTGTCGTATAGGGCCCCATATCTAACGGCTGAATTCTTACAAACCCCTCCGTTTTATTACTGAACATCTGGCAGTTGTGCACCTCGACCTTGGTTCGAATAGAATCACTCGCGTCTATAGACACGAATATCACTCTAGTTTACGCTTGCATAATGTGATTTGTAGGAATTAGGCCGTTAGAAATGGGATTCGACACGACAACCTGAGCCCCCAAATCTTGTGATTGTGTGGAAATAATTAAAAAATCATTCGTGATATTGAAAAATAATTTTCAATCAATACTCCTCGAAAAATATGTTTAAAGCAATAAAACATTGGTCTAGCGCTGCTCTAGTTGAAAATCTATTTGATTCGGAGAAAGATGTTTCAAACAAAAGTTGTTGATAAGAATTGTAAGTATTTTCGTCGTATGACTAACGGGACCGTAGATATTCACAAAGATGTCGTCGCCAACGACGTCTCCCAAGTTGGATAATTTGCAATTTTTAGCAGGGCACGGAGTTTTAAAAACATTAAAAAAATAGAACTCCGGGATTTAAAAATTACCTGTATAGACTATATTTTATTGGCTTTCAAAATAACAAGTTTTTGAAATTGTCATCTGTGAGAGCATGGCGATGTGGTCTGTTCACCACGATCGTAACTAAAAATAATCGTTTTTGTTTTGTTCGTCACATGTCTAAACTCGCATAAAAATGTACTTATTGCGTAGTGCAATATACTTGAGTACCCGAATATGTGTTCAAGTACCTGAAAATGTATTCGAGTACCCGAAAATGTATTCAAGTACATGGATATGTACTTGAGTATACGTAAATGTATTTGAGTACATTCTTGTGAGCTGGAATGTGTCAAATACAGGTACAAGTATATTTTAAAAAATGTACTCGTGGACTGAGTACCGAGTACACGAAAAGTACTCAGAGTACAGTGACTGAGTACTTGTACTGGAGTACCGCACAGCTCTGCCCTAGTTACACTATCCCTCCAGAGTTTGAGAGGTCTGCCAAACATCTCTTACCTAGGTACCTAATAATGTCTTTAATTTTATAGTATGGTGTGGTCTCAAGCAAAAAAGAGGAATATTAGAACGCCGCACAGAAACTTTAGAGAATATATCAATTTACGTTTTATATCTGCAGCACTGTTGATTATTGATTATTTCTTTATTTTTATTTCAAAACGCTCATGTTGTACCTACTCTTTTTAATTGTATTTTCAATGGATTGATGGCAACGTTTAAAACATCTATGTGCATTAAAGGTAGGTTCTTCAAGGATATGCCGTGGTCGTCGATTTAAACTTTTGGGAGTTTTCTAAAGACTGGTGTTGGTGTCTCATGCACCTGGTTATATAGCGAGGAATCGTTACTGTTAGCTGCTCATGTAAATCTTGTATGTTATTAGGACTTGTTATTCCGCTTGGTTGTTCACGTAAAACTTGTGTATTCTTTGATTTGTTTTGCAGAGCTTCCTTCCATTTGTTACTAAGGGGATAACCCTGTTTAAACATCTCTAAGAATTCCCGAATAACACGAGGCTAGTATTTTTTAGTCTTGGATAGCATGTTGACGGAGCCGTAATTTATTGTGTGGTCTCCTGGTTCTGCGATGGCTGATTTTGTATGTTTTCAAGTCGTGTGAGGCTTTGAAGATTTTTATTCTACATTGGATGCTTCTTCCCGTTTGTCCGATGTAAGACTTTCCACAAGTACATTGGAGCTGATAAACGCCTTTTGTTTGTAGCCTGGGCAAATAATATTTGTTGGAAGGTATCAATTGTTCTACTTTTCTTATTTTAAATTGCGTATACTTTTAATTTATTTTTAATAATTTATATTTTCACCACATCCATGTCTCTTTATAATTTGGTTGGGAAGCTTAAGTAATTTTAGAAACATGTTTACTTTATTCTAAAGAAAGTGAGAGCTCTAAGTCAACCAATTAGGAACTAAATATGTAGGAATAAACGAGTTACTTTGACATCGCGTTTTGTTGTTTTTAGAAATTCGAAACAACCGATAAGTCTAGATCCAACTGTCTGAATAAAAATGAATTTGTAGTACATATCTTTATACACACAGATGAATTAATCAGAGTCCATATGTGCGGTTTGTATCAAATAATGCTGGGTCGAACTTAGGTTTAGACAAATAAGACAATAATTGTCTAGAGCCTCTGTTTTGACAGGGTCCAGGCTAAGCTGGACCGCGTTTTTTCGATTATAATTAAAAACTGAAAACTTGCTATATCCATATTATTAGTGTATATACACTCACCGGCACGAAAAACGGAGCACTTGTATTTTTTTATTAGATTTAAAATTGTATCGCTTTGTGATGTTTTATTATTACATTTATTATTATACATTTATTATACATGTTATAATGTTAAATGTATAATAAATGTAATAATAAAACATCACAAAGGGATACAATTTTAAATCTAATAAAAAAATGCAAGTGCTCCGTTTTTCGTGCCGGTGAGTGTATATATAAAAAAGTTAAACAAGTAGCAATATTTTTCTGGAATTTGGAATTGAATTTTTCCCTGGTCCAAATACATTTTCCAGTTACATACATCTAAAATGTTTTTTTTTCTATTTTTTTTATTAACTCCTATTTTAAATGGAACACTGGGTATATTATTACATTTTTGAATTCAGCTTAGAATTTTAGAGAAAATTTGTTTCTTGAACTTACGCTCTATTTTGATAACTTTTGACAAATGCTTAAAAATCAAAAATTTTTGGCTAATTATAAGATCACTGTAAAAGAGAGTTGTGTGAGTGTATCACACCAGATTTTTCGACTCAGGATCGTGGGAACCCATGACTTGTTCATAGTTACATATCTGTCGATAAATGCAATAGAATTTTGTGTATGCATTGTTAAATTATTTCAGATGTGACGACTCAAGTGCGTTTCTGCTCCTGGGTAAATCCTGGAAATCCATCTTGCAGATACTTTATTTATACCCGTAACGTTCTTCAAAACATTTTGTATTAGATCTTCTTCTTTTTTCTTTTATTGTAAGCTCCTAAGGCCTGTTCCTTCTTCGGCTTTTTTGGTCTGCCTATACTTCGCTTGCCGTTGGGTGATTTGTCTCTTGCGATTAGCACTAGTCTGTCATCCGTGATTCTATTTATGTGCTGATTCCATTCTTGCTTTCCTTGTAGTAGCCATTCATTAATATTTCGCGTGTTGCGTGATCGGCCTATATCTTCACTTCTTTCTCTATCTAGTGGTGTTTTCCTGAAACCCGGCGGAGTATTTCCATGTTTGTGGTCTCCAGTAGGCGTCTCGTTTTAGGTGAGTCTGATCTCATCTCTGCTGTGTATGTCACGATTGGCCTAATGGTCGTTTTATTATTCGTGTTTTTATGTCTCGTCTAACGTGTTTATTGCAGCACCATCGGCGTAGCATAGTATGTTTACTTCTTGATTACCCATTCGATAGCCTCTGTATTAGGTGATACCATAAATCCATTTCCTCCACTATAGGCCTGTTGGTCTATCTGTGTGAACCATGTCGTTGATATTATTCCCATTTTCTTGTGAGTTGGTAGTAACAGGTTGGCTACCGTTAGCTTACCGTTGTTAAAGAACTATTACTGCACATATACAGTTATGACTTAGTTGCCAGCTTTTGTATATGTAAACAAAGGCTTCATATCCTAAAACCGATAAAATGTATGAAAATTCCAACAATGTTACTATAACAACGATGTTCAACTTCATGGCTATAGATTGTATATTTTTAATGGTTGGACCCAGCGATAACCAAAACGGTTATATTACGTTGTCAAGCGTATAATTGTTGACCTATACATCGTAACTATGATAAATAGAAATTTTCTAATGTATCATATGTAACTAGCAGTCCAGTGAGACAAATGTCTCATTTAAAAAAACAAAAAAGACCGTTTTCAAATAGAACGCGTATTAAATAAAAACTGTACCCAGACCTGGAAGGTGTCAAAGTGGTTGCCTAACCGATCGACGTTTTAAGGCGCAGAGGGTCGCAGCTCCGTTTGGCTGCTGAAACATTTTTATTTAATACGCGTTCTATTTGAAAAACGGTCTTTTTTGTGATTTCTCGAAAACCGGAAGTGTCACGTGACTGAAATTCGGTTCCCGAGCTGACATGACCATTCCAAACATATAACTTTCATAACTTTTTTCTCTATCTCTTACGGTTTGGCTGCTGAAACAGCGTCCCGGACGGACGGACGGACGGACAAGTCTATTAGATAAAGGATGAATTATATAATCACATTTAAACTTCCAGCGCCAACCTTTGACTATGTTATAAGATACAGCAGAATCCTCCATTGTAATCTTATATCTTCGTGGATTTGAGTTGGGTTCATACCCTTCTTTTCTAAGTTTTCAATTACTGATATTTGCTCAAATCGATCAATTTTTACGTAATACCCCTCACACCCTCCAACTGTTGAGTAGAAAACTCAAACCTACAACATCATTTACGTGAAAATTTGCACGAACTGTAAAAAAAGCAATAAACGATCTTCTTCTTTATGGGTAAAGGGTGGAGCAAGGGGATCAGCTCTCGTACAGGAAGGTCGTTCTTCAAACATATCAAATTTACTTTATCATCTTCTATCAAAATTTGAATAAAAAAACAGATGGACATCAAAGCCGACATTTTGTACATGTTCCTTACGAGATGGGAGGTTAATTCTTCAGAGAGTTCTACGTTTTCATGTTCTATTTGAACCTGAAGTCGAAATTTATAAATTCCGAAAAAGCGAACACACATCTGACAAACAATTAACGAATTCAGATACGACTCTATTTTACGAAGTTCGTAAAAATAATTTTATTTCTAAATCTACCTATTTCGAAATCCGTATATAAGAATATATCTTACTATGTCAATTAGTAGCGCGTCTGGAGAAAAATCTGTGTTAGTTTTAAAACGCATTAAAAATTATTTACGAAATTGTATTGAACACTTCGACAGAGAAAATTATCAGAGTCGCCTATACTTCAAACAGAAGCAGAAGTCTTTGAATTATGACGAGGTAATGACGATTCGCTGATTTAAAAGCAAGAAAGGAAACTATATATTTTTTTATTAGTTAGCTATTGTTTATTACTTGTGATTTATTTTCCTTTTGAGACTTATTTTTGTATTGTTCCTATTAAAATTAATTTTTAAATGATTACATAAATATGTACATATGTATTTTATTCAGCTAATGTCTATTTTGAATTCAAGTGTAATAAATGTTTGGTGCAAGAGAAATGGGCGGCGCAATTATATAAAATCACTACTAAACCTATATTTAGGGCCCGTATTTGACCTATCTGTCTAGGGCCCTTAGATGTCTAAAATCGGCATATGATTAGGAACGTTATTTTAAAATTCTGTATTTCTGTAAGTACATTCACAAGAAAATTTAAACTATATAATACGTTCCAGTTGGAAAATTTATTGAAATTAATTGTTGTTACTTGTTCTGCTGATGTATTTAACTTACAACTACGTTGTACAATTTTTTTGTACAACTGCGGAACGCTTTGTCTGAAGGAAATCATTGTGGTACTGGTCCGTACCGTGCTACAAATTTTAAAATGTCAATGCTAAATGTGAAACAGAAGTGTGTGTATCTAATATGCTGCCGTTGAAATATAGCACACATGCATCTGTTACGTTTTGTTCCAAATAAAAAAAAATTAGGTCTTTCTTTTTTTATAACTTAACTCAAAACGACAAAAATAATGTGGGAAAATAACTTTTCTAGAACTAAACTTTAACACTAGATTATTTTCATATTAAGTAATTCAGTAAAGGTGATCTCTCGTTTTATTGCTGAAATTTCAATGTTATGAGGACGGTCGAAAGTTACAGGTCACCGGTCGTCCTTTAGAGCTAATTTTAGATGCACATATTAGTTTCTGTAGACCCATATAATTACTTTCAATAAGTTACATTTTTATTAGGAGCACATTGTGTATTAAGGATATCGTCGTTGGTGATAATGAAATAATAATAATATAAGCTTAAGGCCGTTGAAACATTGACCATGATTTTCGCTTAAAGTTGCAAAACTCGAGGCTGGTTATCTATTTATTGCCGGATGTGAAAACGCATATTGTGTAGCTCTTATTTAATAATGTTTTTTAAATTAACTCTGTTACAACTGGCAACTTTGCAATAATCTAACAGATTTTGGTCCAATTTATGATGCAACCGGTGTAAACGATTTCGTACCGTAACACTAATTTCTTGTGCTCAACTGTAGATGGCATATACGATTAATCCTTTGCAAGGGTAGTAGGTACATTTTGAAGCAACTGGAAAAATGCGAAATTTTATCATCAGTTGTTACATGCGGATACATCAAATTTTATGTTAACATAAGCCGGCTCAGATACCTATCTAAATTTATTAAAATAGTACAACGACTTCAAGATCAACATCCTACTATCCTACGCCTAAAACCAGTTTGCTAAAAAAAGGGAAGGCTTCGAAGGCCGATATAATAGTATATAAGCTAGGGTGGTTAATTGTACCAGCATCAAATCTTCAGCTCCTTCCTTAAAGCACAAACAAAACCAAATAAATTAAAATGAACTGCATGGTAAGCTTCCACTTACAAACATTTATCTTTCACAAAACTCAATCCAAACACAATTTTTGTTGGGTTGGCAAAATAATAACTGTAGTTGCTTTTATTTCTATGTGCAGATTTTAAAAAAATAAATACAATATTTAAATCTGTCCAAGCGACATTTTAATTCAATTATTCTTCATAGATGATAACATGGTCAACTGTAAAAGATGTATGAGAAGTTTGTTATTTTTTATGTTTTGATAAATGAACTGTTATTTTGTATTAATATCGAATTTGCTTTTTGCTGATTTTTTAAAATCTGACATAACTGTCATGTGTTTACATGAAAGGTAGTATAACTTATATTCAGCAGGTACCTAGTTACCAAATTTGTGGTACACTGTAAAAATATGATTAGTCACAAGCTTTGAATAATTTTTGTGTTCAACTAACTTTTTCAACTGTTCTAGATTGTTGCCGTATTCGCCGCTCTGGCTATTGCCAGCACTCAGGCTGGATATCTTGGTGCTTCTCTAGCCGCCCCCGCAATCGCTTCTGGAACTTACCTCGCTAGGGGCATTGCTGCCCCAGCTGCCATCGCCGCCCCCGCAATCGCCGCCGCCCCTTTGGCTAGATTTGCTGCCCCTGCTGCCTACGCTGCGCCCATTGCTGCCGCAGCCTATGCCGCCCCCGCTGCCATTGCCGCCCCAGCCTTCGCTTCTGGAGCTTACCTTGCCAGAGGTATTGCCGCTCCAGCTGCCATCGCCGCCCCCGCCCTCGCTGCCGCTCCTTTGGCTAGAGCCGCCTATGCTGCCCCTCTTGCTACCGCAGCCTATGCCGCTCCAGCTGCCATCGCTGCTGCTCCTTTAGCTAGAGCCGCTTATGCTGCCCCTCTTGCTGCCGCAACTTACGCCGCCCCCGCTGCCATCGCTGCCGCTCCCTTGGCTCGTTCCGTAATTGCTACCCCCTCAGCCACTATCATTGGACCTGGATCTGCTGGTTTGATTGCTGGTCCCTACGCTGGCGCTTTGGCCGCTCCCTACGCTGGCGCTTTGGCCGCTCCCTACGCTGGCGCTTTCGCCGCCCCCTACGCTGGCGCTTTAGCCGCCCCCTACGCTGGAGCTTTGGCCGCCCCCGCCCTTAAAGTATGGTAAATAGTGCCATAGTAATGACGCTAAATTAGCGTTATTATATCATTCCTGCTCGAAAATTTCGTATTTATATCCATCTTCACGATTTTTGCTATTATTTATATTGCAGTGTATAAATAAAAAATAAATAAAAATGGTTGAACAATAGATAATTTTTAATCTCCCCAAATTTGCTTGATTACGTACCAAAGGCGAATTTATTGAGACATTTTTTTCTGTGATTGTTCTTAGAGTGACAACGTTTTGACAGTTTCGAGTGTCAGAAGTCACTGTTTATACCACTTGTTTTTTATTACACGTTGCCATTGGTGTAAATTTGTATGTCAACATAATCTCGAATATTTAATATAGCGTGGCAGAAAAAGTGACACCGAACAAACTTTTATATATTTTGGTTACGTTCGTAGAAAAAATATTTTCTATGCTACTAACCTATAAACATACCATTAATTAGTGCTTCGTCTCGTCGAGACGAGACCGAGACTAAGGTAGTCTCGGTCTCGACGAGTCGAGACCTATAGTGGTCTCGATCTCGATCTCGGTTCAAATGCTAAATCTCAGTCTCGGTCTCGGTCTCGAAAAATTTTGTAGGTCTCGGTCTCGGTCTCGGTATCGACGAGAGTCTCAACAAATTTTTAATATGCAAAGTAAAATTTGATGTTACAACATTCGACAGTCATACTAAACATGTAACACAAACTGCAATTTATTTCATTTGAACTGAACATTTTTATTTCTAAAATATAATAATATAAACATTTTATAAAAGATAAAGATATCATTGAAATGAAAACCAAATTAGTATATGCATTTAAGATCGTATCGCAGATGCGATGGAACAAGGCAGATAGTAATTACAATACAAATTATAACTTATAGAATTTTTCTCTCAAGTCGCATCTAATTCAAGAATTAATACAAACCAAACTTCGTGCTGATTCGCCTTTGAATGAATTCATATGTTTGCGAATAATCAATCTAGCTTTGGAAAATAATCTTTCCACTGGTACAGAAGTCGCAGGGATAGACAAAAAATCTTTCGCCATTCTGGAAAGATTTGGGAAGGTACATTCATGATTCGCCGACCACTCTAAGATATTTTCACTTTTGGACTTTTTGCACACGAATATTCATGTATCTCTTGACGCCAATTATCTTCATGTGTTTGGGGTTCGCTTTCGTACAATGCACCAATGTCAAGTACGTCATCGAGTGCATGGTTTTTCTGAAGCTGATCAGAATTAAAATCATCATCTGATCGAGGTGTGTGCAGTAAATCCAATTACTTTTCTTATAATGCTTTAGTAGTTTGTACCTACCTGCTTGGAAAGCTAATAATAATTGTTCGTCGGTTTCGCTTCTGTTTCCTGTATTGTCAAGCTCTTGCACCAATAATTCTATTTTGTCCAATAACATGTTAAAAGCTACTATTACAGACGGCAATACACTTACTCGGTTTAATAGAGCCCAATCCTTTGCATGAATTTTAATTTTTTTTAAATCATCATTATTTTCGCATAGAACGTTTAAAGCTAGTTGCATATCTAAACCCATTTTGATCATATCGTAAGTGGAGTTCCAACGGGTTGAAGCATCGAAGCAAGGCGTAAGATATTTTACATTTGTTGTTTCACAACAGATTTTCAATTTATTTTTCCATTGTTCAGATCGTTGAATTTTAATGAAGATTATTCTTAATTTACCGATTACTGAAGTGTCGTCTTCAATCTCATCTTCATCCTCAATTTCTATGTCACTTTCAAAGTTTTGGCATTTTAATAATTTTAGTACATCTTGAACTCCTAAGTTTATGATATGAGCAAAACAACGGAAATGTTGTGTTTCAGTATCAAAAACAATATTGGTATCTCTTAATAATTTTCCTAGTTCCTCAATGAATTTTGAATTTGCAGCTGTATTATCCATGGTAATACCTTGAACTTTATTGGCAATTTCGTACTGCGACATGACATTAAAGAAAATCTTTGCAATCTCTTCTCCAGTGTGTTTCACATGAGAAGGGCAAAGTCAATAGCCAAGGATTGAAGTTTCCATTCATCATCTACATAATGACAAGTAATTCCATAGTAACTTTTGTTTGCAATAGATGTCCAACCATCTACTGTGAACGAAAGTTTGCTTTTTGTAGTTTTTAAAAGACAGATTACCTTGGTTTGCATGGCTTTAAATGTATTTAAAACCAAATTTCTCATTGCGCCCTTCTTAGGCAACACAACAGTAGGATTTAAAAATTTTAAAAAATCTTGCGTTGCATAATCCTCAAAGAAATTGAATGGCAGGTATTTAGACACCAACCAAGATACAGCTAGATCATCTAAAGCGCACAAACGACTTGTATACTAATTTAATAATTTATGATGCAAATGTAATTAATTGTTTGCCGTATTTTTATGTTTTTAATTTAATTAGAACTACGTACTTACGTTTTTAAACATCTCCGGCATAGTCATCGTTTTTGGAGAATCAGCCCCTCCAAACTTTTTTTCATATTCATGTTTGTGTCGAGAAAGTACTTGTTTTTTTAGGGCAGTTGTATTTCCGTCCTTCATTTTAATGCTAGTAACTTTTCCTTTGCACACATTACATACGCCAAGCTTCACACCTTCAGTAACTTCAAATTAAAAAAAATTGAAAATTTATTAGTTTTGCTCTTAGCCACAAATCTACTAGAGCTAGGCTTGGCTTCGTCGATGTTCATAGAAGTTTGCGCTACCACTTGTGCGTCAATCGACTCTTCGTCACTACTAGTTGATAAAATTCTTTTGCGACCCTTCAATTGTGTTTGCTCCATTTTTAACAAGTAAAAGAAACTGGATGTAACCTTGCTTGGTATACCGATGTAGATGACATTCTACTAATCGCAAATCTTAAAATAGAACATATTGCGTGCGAATGAGGTGATTCATTAGTCGGTACTTCCCCCAATTCTATTTTTAAATCAAGTCAGTGCAGCATTTTTAATGTATTTCTCGCGCCTGCAAATACTTGCCCTCGGTATGCAAATAGTACACATAACTGCCTTTTTCCGTATAACTTAGAATAAGTAATTTTTTTAAGAATAAAATGTTAAAAAAATCGAGACTCTCGACGAGACCGCTCAAGTCTCGGTCTCGGTCTCGAAAATTTTAACAAGTCTCGTTCTCGGTCTCGTCTCGAATTTCGAGACGAGACCGAGACCAGTCTCGTGGAACCGAAGCACTACCATTAATGACCGAACTTTGCTTTGATTGTTGGTTATTATTGACCTTTGTTAAGCCGCCCCTATCTGAACAATGGTCAATTATGTAGACAAATGGTAAAAGCCATTAGTCGTTCGGAGTTTGCGAGCACGCTCAAAGTTCGAGCCGAATTGACAGAAGTTGACCCTTGCCACCGTCAGTAGTTATTATCATATATAATGCAACTAGTGGGTTCTTGATTATCAAATAATCATTTCTGTTTACACGAGATATATTGTTTGGCAATCGCGCGAGTCCGAAGGACGAGCGTGATTGCCTAAAACAATATATCAAGTGGAAACAGAAATGATTTGATAATCAAGAAGACACGAGTTGCATTCGGCTAGATTATATCACGAGTCAATAAACAACGTTTGAATAGTGTATTTCAAATATTAAAAGTACGGTTAATGTGGTTGTTATGACAATTGTACTGACAGCAGGTAACGTGATGTTTGTGAAGGAGTGTAATTATCACCTATTAATCAGGAAGGTATGTGATTGTCAGTTGCTATGTACATTATCAAAAGTTAATACATGCGTAACTATGCATTCTGTCGTTTTTCATTGGTTGATGTTAGAGGGAGTGGTATAATCAAAATAAACGTCAAAATAAATATCTTTTTATTCAAAGCAAGAAATGAGACTACATTAACTGAAAACTTTACAAATAACAAAGAGGAATTCATCCTTAATACCTTACGATAATACTTATTCTTGATATTTCTAACACAATTAACCTTAGAAAAATCGCATTTCGAAACTACCAAACTTTTCAATGGTAACTTGAATTTTCTAATGTGTTGATGTAAATGTTATTGTAGGTAAAAGACAATTTTCTGCAGTGCAGTCGAACATAAAGTTTTGTATGCAACTCGTACGTAATCAGACTTTATTAGACTCGTTCTTTTTATTGACCTCGCTCGCTACGCCTCTGACATAAAATAGACTCGTCCAATAAAGTCCGCCACTATGTACTTAATACGTAAATGTAACAATAGCAAAAAGGGTGTTTATGGCACTTGGTATGTTCGACTCGACTTCGCCTCGTAGGACAATCCATATCACATGTCATAAATACGCACTTTTTACTCTTATATAAATAGTTACTGTTATATAGTGGTTATATAGCGGTAGGACAAAAGTGGAATTATTGAGAGTATTTTAAATGCTACTTTTGGTGAAAATCGCCTTCATTGCTACGATATACTGCTGGTACAAAGAATTTCAACAAGGTATGCATACAGTACGGTTCAAAAAAGGACAGACTGTCTACTAACGTCTGTCGCCAATGAAAAAACAGCTATTGTTGATGTGATGATTGAATAACACCTACATATTGGATTCTCATCTGTTAGAACCACTATTGAAAATCACCTGCATTAAAAAATTATAAGTCGCTTTATTCTTCTCAAACTCACAGTCTTAAAAAGTAGAACGTGTAAGAATTTGTCAATAAAATCTGAAATTGTTAAATAATGATGGTCATAAAATTATTAATGCACAGATATTGGCTTCCCTATTATTCCTAGAGTCAAAATATAAACACAAAAGTTTTCAGGGTCACTGCAGTCTGTCAAATTCAATTATTATCTTACTCTTCAAGTTCTACAAAGCCAAAAAGTAAACAATATGCAATCAAACCTTAATAAAAAATATATAAAGAGTTTTACTCAGAACTTTCCTCCCCAGTGGAAGTGGTGACACAAAGTTTTTTGAAAAATTAAGGGGTTAAAGGAGTACAAATACCTTAACGTTCGTGTGCGATTTCAGCGCCTGCGAAAGTTATATCAACGCGGCTGGATTATATGCAATACGCTTTTTGTTGCCCACTTTTGTATCTTTTGCAATATTTATCTTTTATCTGTTGGATCCCAATTTCGTCAAGGATAAAGCCTGACCTATATACAAATTACTACTTTTATCTATTCCTCAGTTAAAGCAAATATACACAACATTTAATTTTTAGGGTGATCACTCTGTATATATTTAACCGAAAGTATGTTCGGTTTCGAGCCAGGTAGACATACACTCCGCATATAAAATATCTACTTTCTCCAAAAATTAGGTTTTGAGCTATACTGTCAACAGGCGGATAGAGAGACAGACGGATAGAGAGACAGACAGACGGAGTTGAGAAAAACATGTTTTTCGTCATCTGAAACGTGAAGATCTGAAGAAATCTCGCTCTCCTTCGTGTTTTAGACGAAAGATGTAAAAATAGGAGCTGTCTTGGAAATTGAGCATCACCAGCGTGTTGTTCTAGCTGATGATGCTGAAACTTCAGTTCGCCAATCTGTTCTATTACTTACCTTTTTTGGTAATGCATGATATGTGTCCACTTCTCGAGTACATCGTCTCCATTTAAGCGTTCAGTAAACAGTATGGCCAGCTTTTCCAACAGTACTTCTGAACCAGCCTTTAGAAATTCAGTATTTATGTTTCTAGGACCAGGAGCTTTGATGTTTTTTATTATCACTAAGGCTTTCTTAATCTTCATCGTATTCATCTGTTTGTGAATCTACCTCTATAAACTCTGACCTATCTTCTATTGATAAATTTATGGAGTATGTTCTCCATTCTTCTAGACTTACTAGACTTACTCGGTTACTCCTGCTTCGACTTTGTATTATCCATATAGTGATTTATCTTCCCACAGGTTTTTTCCATGCCTAATTTGTTGATGTAATTACTGCGTTTTGTGTTTTCTTTCTTTTGTTTCGATATGTTTCTCTATCTCTGTCCGATTATATTGATAGCCATTTTCAAGGGCTTCCAAGGCTGTTTCATGAATATATTCTTTTATGTCTTCATATAAAATGCTTATAAGGCTGTGTTATATGTTTGTTTATATATTTCTTAGTGATATCTCCTTTGCTCTGCAATTCGATTTTCTGTTTATAGGAAAAGTACATTTTTGATATCACCACATAGTCATCAGATACACATTCGGCACGTATCAATACTCTCACGTCTTTGTGCAGTCTGTTTAACGATGATTTAGTTAATTATGAACAGGTGATATACTCGTACATACCTTTTTTTGCTGGACATACCTACTTACCCCCCAAGAGTGTAGGGTGTGGATTCACGATGAGGAAACACCAATCATGCTCAAACAACACATTAAGCTAGAAAATGCTTGACAGAAGTATTCTAGAACACATGATAATGCATCTTCGCATGCAGTAGCTCAAATTCTGCAGTACTAGTGCAAAATAAAATCAAGACCATCGACTTAGCTTTGTGCGATTTTTGCTGTTATTTGGGCCTAAAAAGAATCTACGTGGTTGAATATTTTCTTCGGGGGAAGAGATCGATGTTGATGTAATGTCATATTTTCAAAGCATTTCAAAAGATGCTTGGCGGTTATTTCTTACACAATGGCAGAAAAGAATTGGTTAGATGTATTATTTCCGAAGGAAACAGTACTAGATAGGTTTAATTAACAGATTGAGAAATAAAATTACTGCGACGCGTTTAATTGCGCAAAACCAGTTTTATTAGTTACAAATTAGACTCGGGAGATATCAAGAATTGTTTAATTTCAAATAAAATCGAGTTTCGTGCAACTGGCTCACCAATAGCAATATTTTATTCAAATTTAGCGCCCATTTGTGGGAGGGGCTTCTACTGAATCTCTTGGTTAAACGTGGTATACTTTGAACATATTTAGAATAACGTTTTTTAAAAACGTAAAACTTAGATATCATTATTCTCAATAAATTCAGCTTGTCGCTCGTAGTTAGTCATAAAATAGGATCAACGGGACAAAAATATGCAATGGAAAGAAATAGTGCAATGTCAGACCGGTACAGGGGAGAACTAATCGAGTATTTTATTTACAAAAAATTGGTTCCATTTATAGCACATGATTATGTATTTCCAGTTGGCTGTTGGGTTACATAATCTCCGTCTCCATAAGACCAATCATACGTTTAAAATAAGTTTGTCAAAAAATGTCATGCAAGCAAAGGAATTTGTAGGAATGCTTTTTCAGCTTTCTGATTACGATTCTATAAATTCTCCAAAACCAAAAATTGTGCTTAAGCCGCCATCTTAGAAAATGCATGCCCACATATGGGTTTTTCAGAAAACCGCCCATTTCACACAAAAAATATTTAAATAAAATTTATTGAGCGTGTAATTACCTACAATTTTTGTTATTGCCAGTTTTTTGTTGGACTAACCATGGAGGCACAAACTGGCATCGATATATTTATTGCTCCATACGGATAACGTCATCGTCACGTTGGGTCTGGGTGGTATGCTCTGCACCCAGATGCCTAAAATGATTGATTATGGTTGTTTTAGTTTTTGAAATAGGAACACTTTGAAGTGGTTTCATTGTGTTTTTTGGGTAAAAAATAGTTATTTCTGTACCTAAGCACTGAAGTTCAAGTTTCCATCACGAATATGAGGTTTAGTTGTCGAAGACCACAAAACCCAGACAAATAAACCACATGAGAGGTAAAGAGGAACTTCAGCGACGAGGGACACATTATGTCTTTTTTAAATCGAGAAATCCTGAAACTAAACATTTTTAAATAACTCTGTTTTTAAACAATTTCTTTAGTAATATTAATAACAGTGATACACATTCGGTTATTCATTATATTTATGAGCTACAGTCGGTTTGTACAAACTCAATCGTTGATGATGGGGTGAGAGTTCGGTGCAATTGTGTGCCTCCATGGTTGTGTCAACAAAAAATGGTAATGACAAGCGTTGTAGATAATTACAACCTTAACAATATTTATTTAAACCTTCTTTCTGTAAAATAGACGAATTTCAAAGTAAACGTCAAAAACCGCACCGGGCTTCCATTTTGCAAGATGGCGGCTTGAGCACAACTTTTGTTTTTATAGTATTTTTATCAAAAAGCTGAAAAGCGCATGTCTACAAATTTTTCTCTAATAGGTATAATGATTATACTAACAGTAAACTAACACTCGAGTAGCCGGACAGTGGTAAGCATTCTGGCTACTGATCTAAGGGTCGAGAGTTCGATCCCCGATCCCGGTAAGATTTTTAAAATAATTAAAAAATGCGAATGAAAACCTCTACAGAATGCCATAATTTGAAAGTGATGTAAAGCCGTGAGTCCCATGTTACTACGATGTGTAGCATGTAAAAGATCCCTTGCTAGGGTTGGAACTCCTTAGTCTCGGCAAAATTATAAGTAGGACTAAGGTATCTGGTACTCTGCTTGTCTAGACCTTGTCCACGGGGTTGGCAAAAAAGACCTATAAAGGCTTACTTGCTAGACATGCCACAAATGCTACTACTACTACTAACACACGAGTAACTCGAATCGGGTTACTTCTAAATAATTTTGGTATAGCAACTCCATGTGCTTGACTAAAAACAGCTACGGTACCTGTTAAAGTAGAAAGTACCTAGTTTATACATTGCAAACGTAAATACTTGTATAAATTAGCAATTAAGTAATCAAACAGTGACTGTTACTTAGAAACTGAGTGCACGCAAAATCTTAAAGGGCAAAAACGTGTCAGCCTCTTATAAACTCTATTCACTATAATCCCTGATTGTCAACTTTTTGCTTGAGTCAGTTCGAAATAAAAAATATTTTGATTTAACCCCATAACCTATAATTTATAGTTTTGACATTAGTAACTTAATTAACTGTTTCTAGTTACCCATAGCTTGACTTAAAAGTATGAGCCATGATATAAAGGATTTTTTTAAATTGGATTTTGACATTGACAGTCCGGGACTGTAGTGAATAGAGTTTAACCAGGAAAACAAAAATACGAGACATTATGAACTCAAACACGACCTGCTGACAAACGTGACTTATTCACGTTTGTCACACAATGCAGCAGGCCGTGAGTTCAAAAAACATGCTCAGCCGTAGTTGATCCATTGCTGAGATTTCAACATTTTCCTATCTCTTTCATCCTCCCCATTTCCATCTTTTATTTCTTTCTCTGATCATAGCTTTTTCTTTTCTGAAGCGTTGTTGTCCATTGGATAGTTCTTATAATCCACCTCTCCTTCGTTCTGAGCACGTACCATTTCAGTGTTTATACCTATGTATGTATTATTTTTTCCGATTGAAAAAGTTGATTTTTAAGTTCACCATTTTTACACTTACGTTCACTTAGTTTAATTTGTAGTATGTTTCTCGTTATATTATTTGAGTTTTTTGAAGCTTTATAATTTTACTGTTACAAGCTCAAGTGTGTACACCACGGGTTAAGATACGGACTACACAATGGTTAACTATTCTAAATTTTTGTTAACAAGTATTCTCTTAGGAAAAACTTTAAGGACAAGCATTTTTGAGTTATGGTTTTGTTATTTTTGTTTTTGGGAAATCTTTGTCCAAATAAACTGCTTTATTTGTGTATTTAATTTTTTTCCATCCCATATACCCTATTTTAACTTACACTGATAGGTATGCTTGTTTTATTCAAATAATTTTGTATGTTAAACATTTTACTTTCTCAATTTCATGTCTAATGTATAACATTTGTTTCAAGTCAAGCATCGCGCTTTTGGATAATGAATAATGATACAACAGCCCTATAGACATTCGAGGTTAGAGTTATTTGATGGCATTCTAATATTGCAGGGTGTACTTAAACGGAAACGTAATTCATAGGGAAAAGACAATGATAAAAATTACGAAGTATTGACTATATCTATGGTCATGTAACATATCAACGTTGGTTTACCATGTCAAGGGTTAATCTTTGTTACATAAAATAAAAATGAAACCGAGTAGCGCAGATGGGTAGGCGCTTGTCTTGTATTACGCAAGTCCTCGGTTCGAATCCCGCGAGGGCCGGAATTTCCGCAACCTTGCGATTTGAACCGGGCTCGGTGAGACCATTCACAGTTGGGCACCAAATTAACTGTGCTCTACTCAGAACCACAGACCTAGGAGATAAAGTAACAAGGTCAACATGACACACACGCAGCTCACACAATGGTTGCTGTGCAAGTACAAAAGGGGCGCTCCAATTTTGTATCCCGAATCCGGGGTAAGTTGAGAATTCTACCGCCAGTTGCAAGCATATAAAGCACCAGCCTCGACACCGCAAGGTAGAACGAGGTTATCGATTATACATACATAAAATAATTTGAAGAAAGCAAAACTTTTATAAATAATTATTCATTTTACGAAACAGACTTACTCAAATTTAATATTTTAAAGATAAATATGTCTAAGCGCCAAAATACTATATTTGTACTGTCATGTTAACAAAACACTCACAATAATGTTTTATTCGGGTTGAAACTAGAGTTGTTCTTTTGTAATTTTTTACATTGTCTTTTCTAGTGTAAACGAAGATGTCGTGCCTTTTACACCCTGTATATTGTTACAGTATATTCGGGATTTTACGACAACGCCGGACCGCACTTTCCTTACAGTAGGGACGTTAAAAACCAGTTCGAATTGAAATAAATTGAAATACGAGAGCAGACAGCTGAGGTGTTAATTGTTAGTTATAAGAAAAATACGGATTTTTTACTGAAAATAATTTTATTGTTTTTCAATATACACTGTGGTTTTTTTATCGCGTTACAACACATATTACGTACAGCGTTTTTTCAAGTGTTTAAAATTTTGATAACATTTTTAATAAACTAATTTCATAGTTGCCGTAGCGGTAAAAAAAGCTGGCACTGCTAGAAAATCTCAAACCCATTCAGAAAAAAGCAGGCGAAGCAATAAATTATTTGAAACAAATGGAGGAAAATGTCAGTCAAGTAAAAGAGTTGGATGAACTGTTGCAGAATTGTCAGAACACTTTGCAGAAGTTGTCATTAACACAAGATAATGGCCACGACAATAATATTCATTCAGTTGAAGAAAACTACGATCAATTCAAACACGGCGACATGTTTAAGACTACTAGCACTAGTCAGTAATTTCTATCATAAGAATCTTTGCATGATTGTAGGTAAATTGTGATATGCATATATTTAAGGCCGTTTCTTTGCTCTAAGTGGTAATCTGCTTTGTAAAATTTATAATTGAATTAGTAAATAAAGTAATATATTCTGTATAACTTGTGAGTATTAATAAAGTTACATATAGGGTGTCCAGGATATGAAAGCACAGCATGAAAATATCGCAAACGCTGGGAGATATAAATTCGACTAAATTGTAGGAAATACGCAGCACCTTAAAAATTATTTCTGTACCCAACCAAACTTCTCAAATTTTGTTTTGTTTACTCTAGATTGCTGAGAAATGGAAGTTTTTGATTTGTTTCTTTATACGTCAATTTTTATACATTTGTATCTCAGTTACTTGCCGGAAATTCACAAAATTAATCACACAGAATTGAGTAGTTACAATTCAGACTACTTTTCTACAATCTTCTTCCAACGGCTTAACTTGTGACTCCAATTTCTTAATATCGTCCTCAGAATAATCCTTTTCGTATCGAGTGTACATCGGCAGAAGGACATTTTTTGGAATTGTAAAAAAATCCTTGATCGTGGACTAAATCAAGTTTATTATAGGCGTTTACAGCAATACAGCTAATCCAGCACCTACCTGCAACTCTTTCAAGACAACTTTCGCCTGCTGGCTCCACTCGACATGCACTTCCAAGGAGCTTTTGATTAATTCCTCTTTATTACCAGCTTTGCTGTTTGGCGATGACATCGCTTTAATAGAATGCTGGACGACTATGGACATTTCGTCCAGGATTACCTCGCTAACTGAAAATTTTAGAAAATTAATTGAGGTTATATTCAAAGTTTAGTACTACTTACAATCTTTAAAAAACGATTCCGGGGTAAATCCATCAAACTGAGCAGAATATTCACTCTCAGACATGTCTTTGGCTTTATAATTCTATTTATTACACTGATTTTCGTACAAAACAGCAATAGATTGTAGGTTTCAAATTCAAATTTGAAAAGTTAAAACGTCAAATCGTTATCATCCCCAGTCAGCACTTTCGTGCTAGTGTATTCTAAGATAAGTGTTTTTACTTTTACCCAATTTCATATTTAACCTTAATATCTATTTTTAGATTCCCTTCACATTGTATACATATTTATTAATAATTAATTTATTTATTTAGCCTTATTTAAGTATGTAACTTCATTTAATTTATTCTAATGGTCAAGACAGCTCATATCAATATTAGATCGTTGTTACCTAAAATCGTTGAACTAGAGCCATTTATTAAGTAGAATGAGATCACAGATCAGCAATTAACTGTTTCGAAAACTTAGCTAAATCATAGGCGAAATGCTAACATTTTGGAAGAGGTTCGGTTAGATAATTTTACATTCGTAAGATGTGATCGCAGTGGTCGTGGCGGAGAGGTAGGGATATATGCACAGAATATAACTTACGGAGTTGATATTCTGTGATATATGTACGTGACACACTTCCATTTTCCTTACTCGATACAAATAACAATAATACTACACAGATGTGGATTTCGATAAAAATATCTGGTATTAAAATTGCTTTATGAACAGCCTACAAACCACCTAACGTGGATTGTAAATGATTTTTGGATGAATTGGAAACGGCAATCTCTATGAACTTGTAATAGTATTTTTAAGTTATTGTGTGGTTTTAATGTAAATATAACAATAAACTTTTAATAGTATTTTTATTTTAAGTTATAATTTCGTTAATGTAGATAATGTAATAGTAATAAATTGAAATAATGTTTTTCTACGACCTATACTAAAAGTAGGCCTTTTAGCACTAGCTTATTTAACTAAAAATGACGTTTTATAAAACAGCGCGTTAAAAGTGAATTCAGCTGTTTATTTTTAGCACATGTGCTAAAAGTAAACAGCTGATTTTTTGAATTTAGAATTTTAAACTGGAAGTGAGGTTATAAAGTTATTCTAGTTACTTTTTTCTTTAGAGATAAAGTGTTTTTTAAATAATTAAAGTATTACGTAATAAATAAAGTAAAATGTGTACTATCATAATTACCTTTGATCACCAACTTTGACAGCTACCGGCTGCAGAAACAGTCACCTGCGCCGTCAAGGCCATCTCTTTACTATGACATAAATTATAACTGTCATAAATGCAAACCTTTTGTTAAACCGACATTTATGGATTAATAACAATGAATTTAAGGCCGTACAAAAAATATTGTGTGCAAACTCGTGCTAAACGTGTTATTGCACTCGCCATGTTATTAAACTCAGCCTTCGGCTTCGTTTAATAATTTTCGTGTCTTGTTCATAAACATTCAGTTTTAGCACTTGTTGCACAAATAGCTATTTTCAGTCAATGTGTTGATCAACGCTTGTTTCTTTCTTTAAATTTATGTACCGCCGTAGAAACGGCCAGTGTAGAATCGGCTGGCGTAGAAACGTACTGGCGTAGAAACAGCGGCGATGAACTGACGGCGAAGAACCGGCGGCGTAGAAACGTCCTAGATCCCTGTTAAAGATCACGGATGACATCCTATCAGCCTCTGATAGAGGTGACATGACTATTTTGGTGTTGCTTGATTACAGCAAAGCATTTGACACCGTCACTCATGAAACATTAATTACAATTTTAAAATTATTTGGTTTAGGTAAAATTGCACAGACTTTAATAAGGGCTTATCTAGTAAATCGCATAAGTGTGCAACTGGACTCTAAATTATCAAATCCATTGCCAACATTGCGAGGAGTTCCTCAGGGCTCTGTTTTGGCTCCTTTATTATATTCTATATACACCTCCGTTTTCATCAACAAAATTAACCGCTGCAGTGTACATGTTTACGCTGATGATACATACGCAGCTACACCACTCATTTAATCCGTCAGACGTGCAGACTTACAGTTAATAAACTCCGAACTGGAATTTATTTTTAATGCCTCCACCCAGCTTTCTTTACAAATTAATCCTAAAAAATCAGCATTGATATTACTTGGCAATAAGAACAATTATAAAAAGCTGAAAAATGACATAAATGTTAAAATAAATTATGTAAACATTCCAGTTGTTAAAAAGGCAAAAAGTTTGGGTCTAGTAATAGATAATAGTTTTAGATATAGAGATCATATTAACGGAGGTATATGTCGAGCTGATCATCGTCTCAGGAAGCTTTTTATTCATCAATCATATGTTAATATTGAAATTTAAAAAAAGCTTTGTGCAGCATTGGTACTTTCATAATTAAACTACTGCGTCGCAGTTTATCATGCAAGTATTGACAGTATTACATCTGCTCGAATACAAAAAATTCAAAACGCTTGTTTGCGATACATATACGGTATACGTAAGTATGATCACATATCGTTTAAGCTTGTGGAAAGTGGTTGGTACCATAACATTTCAAGAAACAAAAGTCCTCCGTATCTGTATAGCAAAATAACATTCCGAACTGATATCCATAATATTTCGACTCGATTTCGGGGTCTTATCTCTTCTCCACACCATAGTCCTGTACTCTTTGAGAGATCATTCTCTTATCAGATTTACACCTTATATAATGGTCCTCTACACGGAAAGGTAAACGAGGCTATAGATTATGAATGAAACAAAAATGAATAATAAGGTATCAAATTCTTGTAAAGCATATAGTATTAAAAAGTTTGTCCGTAATTCGTTCCGAATCGTTAAGAGGTGAAAACGAATGTAAATTTGTTATTTTTTATTTTTAAATAATATATCAGATGTTTTATTGTCTGTTATTATATATATAACTTTGTTGGCGTTTCTGCGTGTCTCTAGTTTAATTCAGGGACGCGACCCTGTCCACGCAAGCCTTGAATCTCCTCATCTCTCTAGTACCAGAGGAGTTTCATGACCTTTCCTTTAATCCCACCTATTTCCACTACGTCCCTCCTACATCCTCACCCCCTACGGAAAGGAGCGGGGCCCTACCGTGGAATACTTTATACCCCAAGAAAACCCCAAATGGAAAAAGGAACGGATGATGATAGAATGCCATGCGACCCGACTAGCGCTCGGCGTTAAGTTCCAGGACTGTATGTGTGAAATGGGCTACTGGCCATGGTGTGGTGGATAACCAGACCCTCCATGGGAAATATGCTACTGGTCAAAAATCAGAATAGAAGTCAATCATGCTAAAAGTATGCACATGGAATGTTCAGGGTCTCAACACTGCTGGAAAGCTGCAGACAATTGAAACAGAAATTAAGAATTTAGCAGTAGTAGGTATTTCATTATATATCTGGAGTGTCTGATCCATAGTGGACGGCTTCAAACAGCGTCTGACCAAGAGAGGGCGGCTGAATCTTAGGTCCTCCAAAGGGGGTTGTGGCGTTAGGCATTAACCACCTAACACATAGAAAACATTACAGGAAAAAGGGGATGACAGGGTGAAATAATGGAAATAAACCCCCGGTGGTAATCCACACCTCTTCACGAGGGAACCCCATCGGATACGGGGGGGGGGGGCAATTATTACACGAGGAGTTCTAAGGACCCAGTTTTAAAACTCAACCATAAAACAAACGGATTTTTCTAACACAAAAACATACGTAAATACACATGGACGCAAGAGACAAGAAATTTAAAATCAATTATAAATTACATAATAGTAAAGAAAAACACCACAAAAACAATTAAGGATGTATGAGTGAAAAGAGGGGCAGAGTGCGGCAGTGATCACAGATTGCTAATAGCAAAAATGGAATTCAGGTGGAAAAACAAGAAAGCAATAGGAAACGATAGCACAATAAAGGAAGAAAAAATCAATAAGAAACCAAAACTAAAACTGTACCTGCTGCAAGATGAGACAGTAATAGAACTATACCAAAGAATATTGGACCAAAAACTAATAGAGTTCAGATTTGATGCAGTAGAGGATCCGTATGTACACATAAAGAACAGTATTAAAGAAGCGGCGTTAGAAGCATTAGGAGAAATAGGTGAAACAGAAAAGAATTTTAAATGGAAATTTAATGAGACAGTCACCGAAGCAATTAACGTGAAAAAACAACTATACGAAAAATGGCTAAGTACAAAAAAAGACGAACACTATCGCAAGTACAGAGAAAAAATAGGGAAGTGAAAAGGCTAGTTGTTAAAGAAAAAACGAGGGATGGAAAAGAACTTGCCAAAATGTCGACCAATACATCGGAGGGACAAGAAGCTCGGAATACTGGAAAGTAATAAAAAGCTTAAAAACGAATAACAAAGAAAACGCGCACATACCGTATATCAGGGAAGATGAATGGGAATCCTATTATAAGAACCTACTAACAGAAACACGAGAAGAATTTATAGAGCAAAGAGAAGAACATCAAGGAAAAGTGGAAGAAAGAGAAATAATAAACATCACCGAAGAAGACATGCATAAGGCAATAAGAACAATCAAAAATAAAAATCACCAGGACCTGGAGAAATTGACCCCGAACTAATAAAATATGGATCCAAAAAACTAATGCGTACGATCAGAAGCATGTTCCAAAAAATAATAAATGGCGAACAAATGCCCGAGGAATGGAAACACGCCTATTTAACTTCTATATTTAAGAAAGGGGACAGAAGGAAATGCGAGAATTACAGAGGAATAAGTGTAATAGCGGTGATGGGAAGAGTCTACGGAAAATTAATAAGGAATAAACTAGAGGAAAGTATAGAGGGAAGCATTGGAGAACAGCAAACGGGTTTTACAGTCGGAAGATCGACCATAGACCACATATACACGCTACAACAACTTATAGAAAAGAAATCAGCCAAAAATATAGCAATACATCTCGCTTTCATTGATTTAAAAAAAGCGTATGACAGCAAACTTTGGAAAGCCATGACAGAAATTGGAGTACCACACAATCTGATAGAAGCAGTGAAAAACCTATATAGAAACAACAAAGTAGCAGTGAAAGTTGGATCGAAAATGACAAACAATTTTGAAACCACTAAAGGACTGTTGCAAGGCTGCTCCACTTCGCCGACACTTTTAAAATATACCTTGAGCATACACTGAGAAACTGGAAACGAAAATGCGAAGGAATGGGCGTGTCAGTTAGAAATGCACATTTATATACACTAAGTTTCGCAGACGATCAGGTGGTCATCGCACAAGATGAAGAGGATCTCGGTTTTATGCTACGCAAGTTAAAAGAAGAATATGCAAAAGCTGGACTAGAAATAAACTTTACGAAAACAGAATACATGGTAACAACATAAGAAAAAGAAGGAGACCTTATAATCGATGAAGATACCAAAATAAAAGAAGTAGCAAAATTTAAATCTCTAGGATATATTATAACAAAAAATACAAGAACGGAAGAGGAGATAAAAAATAGGTTGGGACAAACACAAAACTGTATAAGACAACTACACCCAGTCATATGGGATAAGGATATTACAAGAAATACAAAAGTCAAGATTTACAATACCATGGTACAAAGCATTATGACATACGGAGCTGAGAATTGGATCATAAATAAAAGAAATCAAAGTAAAATAACAGCAGTGGAAATGGAATACTGGCGAAGATGCTGTGGAGTGACGAGACTGGACAGGATAAGAAATGATGAAATCAGGAATAGAATGAATGTACAAACAGATACACTGAACTACATAGAAGAGAAAAGACTTCAATGGTACGGACAAGTCAGACGATGCAACAATAGTAGATGGATAAATAGAATAACGGACTGGAGCCCTATAGGTAGAAGAAAGAGAGGAAGACCAAGGAGGCCATGGAGAGACGAAGTGGATGAAGCAATGGAAAAAAGAAACATTGGTGATGGGGAATGGAACAACAAAAAGGAATGGAGATTAAGTTTGAGAGATGGAAGACGGTGACAACCGTAAAAAACCCAGCATATATATATATAGCTATTTCAGAAACTCATTGGAAAACAAATGGCTACTTTGTATCAAGCAATGGTAACTTGAGTATATGCTCTAGCAATGAACATCAATCAATAAATGGGGTGGGCATCATTGTACACAAACAACTGAAAGACGCAGTTCTTGGATATAACACTGTTGATGATAGTATTGTAACAGTGAAGCTACAAGCAACACCTATTAACTTGAATATTCACGTATATGCGCCCACATCAACATCTACCCAGGAGGAAGTAGACAATTTTTATTGTAAACTAAATGAAACTATTAAAAGCATACCAAACAGAGAACTGTTACTGATCATTGGTGATTTCAATGGAAAGATTGATGACACGAGTCAAGATAATCACATAAGAAATGTGGCAGGAAAATATGGCATTGGCAACCGAAATGCGCGGTGAGAAATGCTCTTAGACTTTTGTGCAGAGAACGGTTTCTACATAACTAACTCACACTTTAATCATCACATTCGAAGGTTGTACACATGGCGCTCTCTCGATGGAGTCACTAGAAATCAAATAGATTACATCTTAATACCCACAAGATGGAAATCATGGATACGAGATACAAAGACCTATCCCGGGATGGATTGTGGCAGTGATCATAACGCTTTAGTAGCAGAAATATGTATCAAACTACGAAAACCAATTAAACCAAAGAATGCAACGAACAGATGGGATTTGAGCAATAACGTCCCATATCGAGACGAAGTCACACAAACTCTGACAAATCTGAACTTAGAA
Organism: Agriotes lineatus; assembly: GCA_940337035.1. Classification (NCBI taxonomy): domain Eukaryota; kingdom Metazoa; phylum Arthropoda; class Insecta; order Coleoptera; family Elateridae; genus Agriotes; species Agriotes lineatus. The sequence continues at coordinate 43,888 of CALNHX010005403.1, read as the reverse complement.
GAAAGTACACAGATGAATGCAGAATAATTATGGACGAGATTTAAAAACACTCTTAAGGAGGCAGCTGAAAATTGTAGACCCTGCAGAGAACGAAAAAGCCAGTGGATATCTGATGAAACGTGGAATTTAAATGAGAACAGAAAACAGATTAAAGCGAGGGGTTTAGATAACGAAAATCGCCTCGTAACATACAACGAAATGACAAAAACTATCAATAGAGCTACTGGAAGAGATAAAGAGGCATTTATATCGTTAATATGTGAGGAAATTAAAGTCCACTCACACAAAAATGAGCCAAGGGATTTGTTTCATAGTGTCAAACAACTAGCTCGAAAATTCCAACCCCGCTCACTCCCTGTTACGAATGAGTCTGGCAAACTTCTCACAAAGGAATCTGAGGTAATAGAGCCATGGCAAAACTATTGCAGTGTTCTAATGAACGAAGAAAACAAAAATAATCAGATACCAACGCAACCAGAACAACCAGAACAACTTGAGCCACCGATACTTAGAAATGAGGTGGAAGCAGCTCTTAAAAAACTAAAGAGCAGACGATCGGCAGGCAGAGACGGAATTGTTACTGAGATGTTGAAGGCAACCGGAGAAGTGGGAGTAAACATTATCAATCATATCTGTAACAAAATATGGTTAAACGGAAGATGGCCAACAGAGTGGACGGAATCAGTGTACATTCCATTACACAAAAAAGGGGCTAAAGATGTTTGTGAAAATCATAGAACAATAGCTTTAATAAGCCATGCGAGTTAAATAATGCTCTACATAATTCAAGGGCCGCTAAAACCATATCTACTTCCACAAATTTCTCAAGAACAAGCCGGTTTTATCCCCGGTAAAGGAACCAGAGATCAACTTGTTAATATTAGACAAATAATTGAAAAATGCCATGTATTTAATGTACCAGCGATCATCTGTTTTCTAGACTATTCAAAGGCATTGGATGACCTATGGACCTATGGAAATAGCAGTACCTCAACACTTAATATATTTAATAAAGACCTTATATTATTCTAACAGTGCCTTTGTTCGTATAAACAACGGAACATCAGAAAGTTTCAACATCAGTAAAGGTTTACGCAACAGAGAATTGGAACGGAGGTATATCGATAGGTGGCCAGAATATCTCGAATCTAAGATATGCCGACGACACTACAGTTTTGGCTAGTTCAGAAGAAGATATGGCGGAAATCTTACAGCAGATTGAAATATACAGTGAAGGTCTTAAACTTAATCGGTCAAAGAGCTGTATTTTGGTAGTAGATAGAGCAAACATCCTACCTCAACATTTTGAAAATATTCGTGACATACCAAGAAGAACTGAAGTTATTTACCTCGGGGCACGCATTTCGAATACCGGTAACTGCGAAGAAGAGGTAAAAAGAAGAGTAGGGATGGAAAAATCGGCATTATTTCAAGTGACCAAAATTTAGAAAGACCACCATATTACAAAACAATCAAAGAAAAGGTTGATGGGCTCTCTAGTATTTCCTATTGCTACATATGGCTCTGAATCCTGGACACTTAACGCAGCGTGCCGTAGAAGAATTGATGCTTTTGAAATAATTTGTTACCGACGTATGTTAAAAATTCCTTGGGCTGCGCGGAGAACCAACTTCTCCATTTTAAGAGAATTAAAAATTGACACCAACTAGCGACTATTACCGACAATTCAACGTCACATACTACGCTTCTTTGGTCACGTAATAAGACGAAGCGAGATGGAAAAACTGTGCATACAAGGCAAAGTTGATGGTAAAAGAAGAAGGGGTCGGTCACCGGTGAGATTCATAGATCAAATAAATAGTTTCACTAATCTATCTATGACCGAGTTAATGAGAACAGCAGAAGACAGGGAACATGGCGGACGGTTATCAACTTCGAGTAACATACGGGGTCACAATACTCGGAATCGAGTTACGGCCAAGAAGAAGTTCAATTACCTTGTAAGATATATATGTCATATATTCTATATAGGTACAAAGTGGAACACTGCAGAATTAGTTAGGAATTTTCTTTAGGTTAGGCAAGCGATTTTCCATAATATTTTACAAGAAGTCAAGGTTTGGATGAGCAAAGAAGGTTTACCACCCGATTTGAATCTCGCCTTGTGGTTGGGCAGCATCTAGCTTTTAAGAATTATTATGCTTTTTTGAATGATGTATTTTTCCCCCTGTGTTGCTCAATAAAGTCCTATTATTATTATTATTATTATTATTATAGAGAGATAGATAGACGTCCATAGAATAAGTGATGTTATATGATACAAACAAAGTGTTAGCTGTTAACACTTACAATTAAAAAAAAGGTGATGAGCTTTAATAATTTTCTTGAATAAAAATAATAGTGTGCTTAAATGTTACATGCTGAATATAACATACTTTCAGAATTTTATCTTCATCGGTGCTGTTATAAACTATTAACATAATTGTGATCAGAGGCGGATTTAGACATGGTCTGTATGGGCTGCAGCCCAGAGCCCCGTTCAATCAAAGTTAAAAGCACTTCGCTTCGCGTCGTGCTCCTAAACCCGTCGCACATGCTTTTATGGCTTACTTATACACTAGTATTAAAATATACTGTTTTTATACCTAGATGAAGTTTAAATCATTCTATTGCTTCTGTCGGTAGTCGGTAAAATCAAAATATACTTCTTCGTTTGTTAATTATGCGTTATTTTTATTAATTTGCCCTCGTTATCAACGATTAACAATTAAAACTAAACATGAATAAGGAAAACTTTGTGTCAAGCAATTCATTGGAGGTTGGTCGTTTCTCAGTCTCAGTGAAAAGCTAAGTTTTCATTATTCATTTTCAGTTGTAATTGTCAATTGTTGATTGTCCCTCGAAAAGTTCAATATTTAATATTTTAAATTTTTTAAAGTGGCGAAATGCCCATAAAAGAATATGAATTATATTACGCCACAAAAATGTTTTGGAGATTACGCAAATAATGTGGCAACGTCGGAATGGGAGCGCAAATCTAGTTCCTCTAAAGCGTGTTAGCTTAGCGTAGCTCTCGCCGTTTGACATTTGAGGTTATGTATAGTACAGTATAGTTGATTATTGAATAGTCATTCGATGGGCGAAGTGTACTGTTCAGGTGCTTTGTTTCTTCACTGGTAAGCACTAACCTAGCCAGGGTGTGGGCCAGGTGGGCCATGGCTAACTTAAAATTGCCTAGCCCACCCTATGTATTTTAAAATACGTTAAGTAATAAAAATTACCAAATGTAAATCATCTAGTGATCTACAAATGAAATGATTAACACACAAATAACTTATCGAAATCGTTTTAATAATTTCAATAAAAAAAGACATTTCAAAAACTGAGCAAATATAAATTGCTACGAGGTATTATTACCAAGGAGAAATAAGGGAGCGATTTTTAGATTTTGTGTCGTGTCTACGGATGGAAAAGTTGTACGTTTTTTATTCAGGTTCCAGCATAAATACATTAAATTTATAAAAACAAATTTATCCCTGTGGTCACAAACGACTTTCTGTTACTGCTTGTAAAAATCCAATTTTGCGATTTTTTCAAAAACTATACTTCTTACAAAAAAAATTTTAAACAGAAGTTATAGACAATTACGTAAGATGTAATAGGATTTCTAAGAAATATTCTCTTCACTCGTATTTGGACTTTATTCTTACTCTGAGGATTTATTGTTTTTTTTTTGCTAAGAATAATACCTAATACATTTTATTTTTATTTATGTTTGATTTTTGTTATGTATACAAGACCTTTTTTCGTTATAACTGTATATGAAACTTTGTACATCCATTGGATCAAATAAAATAAAAACGTTCTTCAATGTTTTAATTTTACTTATTTAAAGAACGTAAGTTTTTCGGCAAAATGGTGAATGAATCGCCACAACTAACCCAAACTTGGGTTAATTGGGCAGGCCCCTAAACAGTATTAGTCCAGGGCCCCCAAAGTTAAGCCTCTGATTGTGATAGTTCTCTAATTAAACTGCGTGACTCAAGAATGTCCGAAGAACCAACCTTCTATCGCTTAAGGAAACTGGGCAACATGGCGGAATATATTTTATTTTACGAAAGAGATTATTTGCTGATTATAGAAGTTAATCTGGCAATGCTTTACTATACATTTTCAATTGGCATTTTATTCTGCCAAACAAATTATGTCAGAATTCAAAATTATTTCTGAATAATTAAATCTAGTTCCACTTGGTACTGAAAAATACCACCTCTTACAAAATTGATTATGCTATTTTTTTGGGTATTTCGCTACACCACAAAATGAAAAATATTAAAACATGAACGTTTCGTAAGACAAACTTACTTCCGTTATCAACATTAACTAATTGAATTAAAAATCAAAAAGCACTTAGCTTATTTTATTGGAGATCTAGCAGAACACGATAAACAGTGTGTCACGAAATACCCAAAAAAGTAGTATGATTATTGAAGCGCCACCAAGAAGTTTCAGAGAATGTCTTACAAAATTGATTACAATGGGTGCCTAAAGTATTCCATCAATTTTATGTCAACACACTAGGGTGATCAACAAAATTTCATGTGCGTGGCTCCATGTAATTTAAATTGCCACAGCACTCTAAACGTGACATTTTGTTGATCACCTGATAGTACATGCGAGTATCACGTATTACAAAAATGATATTTTTGGCACCTACTGCAATAGCTACTAATCCGAAAACAGCAAAATGTAAATAATCTTTACTACGCAATTTTATGTTTATGACTTGTTTCTGGAAGTAGCAAATTAAATTAAAGTTACAATAATGCTCAACATAAATAAAATAAGAACTGTCCAAGACGCCCAACTTTTTACTTTGTTGAAATATTTTTTTATGGTATGATATAACAGTTCTCTAATAAAAATAAAAAAATTACGTAATGATTATAGAATATGGCAAAGCGGATGTCCACAGGGTAGGTTATGTGAAGTTTCTTAATCGAGCACATTCAATGTATGCAACGAACGTCCGGTTTTTAGAGCAACAGGTTTGCATATTGAGGTGAACTGTAGCCATATGTCGATAAACGTAGTTGGTGGCACATGTTCTGTATATTTTCTGTTCATGGAGATCAAGTTGAACTTCAATATGCAAACGAAGAAATAAATTCAAGTGAAACGTTCAAAGTATTTCGATTTCAAAGTATGCTAACAGATTGGTAAGTCAACTAGTTTTCTGTACCTTTATAATGAATCCATAAGAGTCGGATTTTCAAAATTAATTTTGTAGTTTTCTGTTCCTTCAATTTCTATTAATAATCAGGAGCAGCATAATCGATGACTAGTGTAAATTATCTCCTCTTAATTTTTAAATTTTATTAATTGGTTATAAGGTTGGAATATTTATTGGCTAAATATGGTATCTACCAAATGTCAACTTTTCTCATCGATATATTATTTCTAACGAGTAACAATATTATTCATCACTTTTGCAAGCATATTCGGTGGAATAGCAAGAATTTTAGTAATAATATCCCATTTCAGATCTTCAAAGTTTATTAGAGTAGGTAGAATTGACTCCTAGCTAATTTTTTCAAGAAGAAAATGAAGGACAGGAATTTATATTCCCTTTACCTAAACAGAGTCGCTGTGGAAATGAAGCGATTAATGGAAAATTGCCCTGTCTTGTTAGAATCAAACACTTTTACACACTTTAAAGTTTTACACTCCAACATTTCGTTATTCTAGGAAATTTGATAAAGTAAAATCGTTAGATCGCGAAATTTTATAGAGATGAATTTTCATATTGTGCAATATTCTTCGTATACTGTTGTTTAATATGTGAAACTTTCTTATTTGCAGCAATACAAATAGATCGTTGTGTTGCTAGTCATATTCTATATAATTATTCTACAATAATGTTATGCAAATCTTTAATCTTTAACGGCTACATACTAAATGGAGAGTTATTCTTGATTGCTCGCAACAGAAAAAGTCATAAATTGTTAAGTACAATAACGTTTTTTGCATACTCTATTTTTTCTATAATCATCTTCAGTATAGCGAAAAACGGTCAATTTATTCTGTGCATTAATAAAATTAGCATCCATTGTCCTAAATTAGGTAATTAATAACAAGAAACGTCAAAACGTCAAGATTTTATAAAATTAACGAGCCCTGATTAACAAGCCAATTAATTGCTTTTTTCTATAGCACATGTTAAAGTGTGCTTTTATCAACTCAAAACAAAAGGTCAAGTTTTACTTTAACAGCAAGGGTAGATAAAGTAGCACTTTAACATCAAGGATAGATAAAGTAATTTAATTTTCTAACTTTTGTTTAAAATAAATATGACAGCTTCGTATTATCGTAGCAACCCAATCTAGGTACTGACATTTTGAAATGTGATTGACTGTCATTATTTTCTTTTGAAATTGTTAAAGTTCTTGCTATAGAAAAAAATATTGTATTATACACGACGATAAAGTTATTTCTATCCACTCTTGAATCATTAACGTCTCGACTTCGTCTCGACGTTAAACGATTCACTCGTGGATAAAATTTAACTTTATCGTCTTGTATAATAAATTACTATTTCTGTACATTAAACTATTGTTTATTGCACCAATTTATCAACTATCAAAAAATATTAAAAATCTTTCTTATTTCATGAAAGTTTTATAGCAAATGTTATCTTATAATTTTAATTTAATCATAGTTTCTAGCGAAGATAGTATAAAATGATAAAAAGAGAAATAAGATATTACAATGATCTTAAAATACATTTTCTTTACGTTAGAGTTACTCCTTAAAATATCAGATTGACTTAATCTAAGATAGTTATGGTTATGTACTTTTCATATTAATAATGTACCCGGTGCACCAATTATGTTGTGTTTAATAAATTTCAATACTAGCTCATTTAACAATTTCTAAAACATGCAATTCTTTACTCAAATTGGGACATGCATTTTTAATTGTTTTAGACTTAAATTACTTTTTTCGTTTAAACTCTATATGAGTTATGTAGATTTCCTTAATATAAAAAGTGTACGTTGATAGTTGACTAAAACTTTCAACTCAACAGTTATTATGAATATCCCTTCTCAGCTAAGTAGGTTAGGTATTACACAGTTTAATTAATTTATCACATATATTTTCCTTCAGAAGCATTTCTTTTCAGTATTTTAGACACAACACTACTATAAACTTTTTAAAACTCTTTCTGGTACCAGCTTACAGCAATTTCCTCCAAGTACTTCACATTCTATGATTCTGACACTCCATCATTTGGTATTGCCAATTAGCAATACATCTTTTTATTTTAAATAGCACTTTAATTGGAAAATTATTCGATTGAATTCCATTGAATTTATTTTTACATTCAAATATGTGTGTAATTCCTTTTATCGAAAATTACACGCGTTTTGTTATTTTTTTCCAAATTTCTTTTAGCACCTAGCCTAGTTACATAATATTTTTAGTTACTGTTAACATTTTGACTTATGTTAAATACATTTGTCATTATTACATTTATTAAATTCTATTTTTTAAGTATCAAAACTCAAATCCTCTTTATAAGTAATTCACAACTAACAACGCCCACAAATCCACACATTATGGCTCTCCTCTGCACATCCAAAAGTCTATATGCCACAACTGCATTCTCTCTCGTTGACACTTTCGAGTGAAAAGAGATTAATATTTCTTTTGTTAGTTTTGCTGTCTTCATCGACTAAGAGCGTCTCTCGATGGCACTGAGGTTTGTAGGGATAATAACCATGCTTCTTCAGAACCATATGCACTGACCGTGTCGATACGTTACACTCTCGAGCAATACATCTTATACTGGTTGTTTGACCAGCATTTATCAACCCCAAAACTCTTTCTTCCAGCTCATCGTTGGTTCTTCTATTCCGTTTGCCTGTAACGTTATTGTCTCAATTGAATATTTGTTTAAACTGCAATACTAAAACTACCTTTTGAATAACTTGCTGCTACACTTGCTATAGTTTCAATTTTTTTCACAAACTTGCTAATTGTTGATACAGATGGAATAGGTAAATTATTAATAGTACAGTAAAACTAGGGTTTAACCCAAACATCCAAAAAGAAAAGTTTTACCCTGCTGCAAACTGTTCAGTACTCTCCTCTTAGTAACTGGTAAAAAGTTGCGCGACTTTGCGCGTCGAGATTTGGCGGGAAGGAGCAAATATCTCGTTAACCATGAGGTTTACCGCAAACTTTATTTTATACAAAATTAATCTACATTTAATTTACAATAAAAATGGCCTTATGGATTTTTGCGCTCCAGTAAATGATTGCGGAGATATGGAGGGGGTAAAGATGTAACTTTTTCTGTTGAGCCAAAAAAAGCATGAACGCCTATGAACTCGTAATATTCGCTCCAAGTGTATTATATAAAGGGTTCAGGAAAGTGGGGAGGTCAGGTGGTTATGGTGAAGAACCCAGCACAAAAGACAAACAACATTTGCGCAGATCATCCACTACTACACATGTTGAAGTCAAAGTGGAAGGTGCAATTAATGTCAATCTTGGACAAGCACAATTTCTAACTAATAGTTAGAACCAGATGCAACTGATTGCTCTCATCACGGAACACTTACATCAAGCTGGCTTCAAAGTGATTCAGACTGAAGGTGACGCTGACACCAAGATGGTTTTTACTGCAATTGACGAATCAAAAACGGAAAAAGAGGCTGTCGTGACTGGCAATGACACCGATTTATTGGTCTTGTTGGTTGTTTATGCTCCAGCCAACAAACAGTTGACGATGGCTGTACCGAAGAAAGGTAACCAAGAAGAAAAAATTTACTGCATTGGAGACATTCGGCGTGGTATCGGGGAAATGAAGGATGTTCTCATTCTTCAATTTATAGATATAATTTCCCCGATACCACGCCGAATGTCTCCAATGCAGTAAATTTTTTCTTCTTGGTTACCTTTCTTCGGTACAGCCATCTTCAACTTTTTATTGGCAGGAGCATAACCAACCAACAAAACCAATAAATCGGTGTCATTGTCAGTCACGACAGCCTCTTTTTTCTTTTTTGATTCGTCAATTGCAGTAAAAACGATCTTGGTGTCAGCATCACCTTCAGCCTGAATCACTTTGAAGCCAGCTTGCTGTAAGTGTACCGTGATGAGAGCAATCAGTTGAATCCTGTTCTTACTATTAGTTAGAAATTCTGCTTGTCCAAGAGTGACATTAATTGCATCTTCCACTTTGACTTCAACAGGTGTAGTAGTGGATGATCTGCGCAAATGTTGTTCGTCTTTTATGCTGGATTCTTCACCATTACCATCTTGCCTCCCTACTTCCCTGAACCCTTTATATAATACACTTGGAGCGAATATTACGAGTTCATAGGCATTCATCCTTTTTTTGGCCCAACAGAAAAAGTTACATTTTTACCCCCTCCATATCTCCGCAATACTTTACTGGAGCGCAAAAATCTATAAGGCCATTTTTATTGTAAATTAAATGTAGATTAATTTTGTATAAAATAAAATTTGCGGTAAATCTCATGGTTGACAAGATATCTGCGAAAAACTGTTAAAACATACCATTTTACCACCTTTCCACCCCCCCTCCCGCCTAAACCCGAAGCGTAAAGTCGTGCAACTTTTTACCACTTACTAAGAGGAGAGTACTGAACAGTTTGCAGCAGAGTAGAACTTTTCTTTTTTGATGTTTGGGTTTTGATAATTTTTAGCTATCTTTACTGTACTATAAATATAACCGAGAATAAATCACGAACTGTGCGTAAAGTGCCGCCACTGTAAAATGTTTTTATAATAAATAATCTTTCTTCATTCGAATATTTAACATTATTATTCATAGTAATTAGTTCAATACGTGAATTGATAACTGACAGAAAATAACATTTATCCTCAAACGTAATAAAAGTGACAACTTATGTGTCTTTATTGACAAGGTAAAAGTGTCACTCTATCGGATTAAGCAGATAAAATAGCAACTTTTCCGTACTCTATGTGCCTAATCACACAAAATACATGTTTACATCGTAACCACGAAAAAATTGCATTAGGTATTACATTATTTTATTCATTTACTTGCTAATAATTAGTGTTACTCTTTATCAATTTTTAATTTATTTGAATACGTTTGCGGATAAAATAGTATATGTTATTCGGAGTAAAAGTGACTTTATGTGGCTTAGCTGAATTATTTACCTCACTGAAGTTCGGCTAGATAAACTTCAGCTTCGCCACATAAAGTATCACTTTTACTCCCAATAACACAACATACTATTTTTTCGGCATAAACAAATTTGATCATGGCTGATGTTTTATAAAATGCAATAGATATTTTATATTTATATGCATTAAGGGAGATATTAATATGTTTTTTTCCTGAGGTTGACATGTGTTACAGACCGAGGGCTCTAGCCCGAGGTTTGTAAGTCAACCGAAGGTAAAGAATATGAATATCTCCCGTGGTGCATACAATATTTTATTTACTAGAATATTAGTAATAATAGTATAAAATTTCAAAATGTCATAATGACATTTATAATTAGAATATGTAAGTAACATCAAGGATTGTCTCATTGTATGGTTGCTAAGACGTTATTTGTAGTTGCATGGTTACCATGAGTTTGAGGGAGAAATAATTTGACAAGTCCTTTGGGAGTTAAGAGTAGCTTTTCACATTTTGTTTCTATGACGAAAATGTATAATATCATGTTGCTAGTAAATAAAATACAGTTTTTAAGCTACTTATATCTTAAACAAGCAACCAATTCAAGTAAACTAGTACCAAATTAAGCGCATTTTCTCTCTCTTTCGATTGATACCGCTATCAATCCGGCAATACAAGCGGCAAGCAGGAATCTACATATATACGATTTCCTTGCTATTTTCATATATTCGCACCTTAAGTGAAACACTCGGTATAATTTGTTTTTGTTTCAATTCAGATCAAAACAGAATAAACGATTTACTGGGTTAAGCACTGCAATAATAAATAAACTATGATCCCTAAACACACTATTACTGGTGTAAGTAGTTATTTAAATATTTTATATATTTTTTTAGAATGACGTTATTCCGGCACGATTTTTAGTCAAAATTAGAACTAAAATGAGCTTCATTCTACTTCTATATTTGGCAATTTTTTATTTTTATATGTTGTTTGCAGATTACGAATACTGTCAATGCAACGTCAATGTCACTGTCTTTTCTCTAACTCTATTTTCTGTCGTTAGTAGAACTATCCGGAATTTCGAGAAAAATTTGCAAGTACCACCACAGAGCATTGGATAAAACGCTGTAAACATGTAATTTCTATTGAGAAACAATATCTTGAACGAGAAGTTGATATTGATACATGCAGTGAAATTAAACTCCTTATTATAAACGTAAGAGAAGATTCTTCAGGCGAATCTTTGGAAGGGGAATTACATTAATTTGATTCTGATTTTGTCATCTGTTCTATTATTTGTTTTTCCATTTGTTATCCTTATGTTACTGAAAATTAATAGATATTTACTGGTTTTATGTGGATTTTTAAAAAATAAATGTGCTATTATGCTATTTGTAATAATAAAAAATGATCATTGTTTTTAATTTTTATACGCAATCTTAACTTACTAAAGTTAATACAATTCTATAATCGTTGTTCATTGTAAGCACGATACAAAATTGCAATAAAGCACTTCTATTTTTTGTATGTTTCGCTTATGTTCAATTGTGAAATAATATTTCATGTAAAATAGTGTAAGGTTATATTTTGTGCCAGAATGACATAGCATACCAGCAACCAAAGTTAAAAATATTAGATTTAGTTCGCACATTTAGACCTCGTCAGCTATAAGAAATTATTATTACCAACATAAATTCTTGTAGCATAATTTCCCAAGTTATTATTTTTCTTTTTAATAATAAAAAAATAATAGATAATAGTATAAAGCACTTGTTATAGAAATCTAATTCAGCACTCGTTTGTTCGAAAACGCACCGCTAACACGGCTTGTTTCCGAGTTTCATAATCGTGCAAGAATACATAGTTTTGTATAACTTTTACTTTAATATACTATTTCGTTGATTTAAAGTATTCCTTTAATTTTATCCTGTTTGGTTCAAAATGCTTCCTGCCAATGTTACTAACGTTCTGTGGCGTTTTCTATAGTAAATATTTTTGCTCGAATTTTAATTAACAACAGAGTGCTAAAACTCACAATTCCATTAATTACATTGTTATAGCATAACAAATCAAACAGGTTGTAAGAGTGCAGGGTTTAAACCATAAAAATTCAGGCATACAAAAAAACTATGTTCTGAAACCAGTCCGCTAGGCGTATTTAAAGTTGAAGGTGAAGTTTAGGTCCATATTGTAGGTTCAATATTATACTGTGCGGTGTTCTTATACACATTTCGCTTACATTTCCGCATTGTAATAAAATACTTCTAAATGGTTTTTCTTTCGTTTATACTTGTTTGGGCATTTAAAACTTTTATAAGAATATTTTACGACAAATTGCGGAAAACTAAAGCGTTAGTTCTTGAAGGTACTGATTTCTATAAGCTGTTTCAAATTAAATAAGTTTATGATACTAATTACATTTTAGATAAAAGCTGTTTTTTATGAAGTGTTCGACTTTTCCATATCAATTTACATCAATTTTATTTCCACACTTTTTCAAGGAAATGAATGTTTCCTAACTGTTTTAAAAACAATTAGTTAGGGAGTGACATACGTTTTCTCACTCTTTTTAAAATAGTTACATTTTCTAACAGTTTTCAAAAACACTAAAAAATGAAGGTACTAAATGTTGATTGATGTAAAAATGTCACTCTGTAGAAAAAATATTGTGTCTGCTATTTATGAAAACTCGGTTATTCCACCACTCGACGATTTGTAGATACCATTTTTCTGATGCTGGAATAACCTTCATTTACACACTTGATTGACAAATAACTATTGTGACGTGGTATGAATATATGATATATTTTCAGATTACTGACAATCTTGTTATATGGATGCCTAATGTTCTTCGGAAAACTCGAGATTAAATGTTGGTAGACGTTTTTAGGATCGAAAAGCAACATTTAGTTGTTAAAGAATAATATTATAAAGAATGAAGTGGAATGAAAAAGGAGGAAGAAAGATGATAAAAAGGTGAGTAAAATATTATTATTATTACTTATGAATTAATGTTTTTAGCGTCACTGATTTAAGAAAAATTGCAGAAAATGTGTTACCAATTTGATAAACCTATACCATATAACCTATTCCCTTCATTTGTGAATTTGTGCAGGCTTTGCATGGGCATGTTTTTGTTACATCAATTACTGAAAGTTTGTTATTTTCTGAAGCGAATCATAATAGTATTTAACGGTATTAGGCCGATATAGAGCATATAACGGATGGGGATACATTTTGTGGCCAAGGCTAATAAATTTTCCAAGTCAGTTAGTTATATGCAATATTGGCCGTATGTTGTTTAACAGTTTTAGTAATAACTACTAAAAGTAGCAAATTTTAATATATGCGACTTTAATACTAATAAAATTTACTAGTAACCTGAGTTCCGCAGGTACTTTGATAGTGTAGCAACCGATGATTACAAATTATTTTTCAAACCAATTAAAACAATACACGCGATTTAATAGTGTAGTAACGGTTGTTATAGTTATTTATATACCAAGGGCATGACGAAGATGACTGAAAGCCTCTGGCCCCAGAGCTGAGCAAATTACTTTGAAAAAGTAATTAATTTTCAATTACCAATTACCGCCCAAGGAACTAATTGAATTGCCAGATTTTCAATTAATGAAATAAAATATTAATTCAATTATCAATTACATTTTCAATTACTTTTACTAGAAATTGTTGTTGTATATTTCTATTTAGCGCCTAGTATTTAGATAGCCATGTGCTAGTTTTAAATAAGGAAATTGAAATTAATAAATAATTATTATAAAACCATATTGTATAATGAAGCTATTTGTTGTCAATTGTTATGGCAAAAATTAACTCGACACTTATCGCAGACATATTTTTCGCTTCTTACACAATAATTATTAGTAAGCTACAGTGCTACATCCTGCACACCCTACACTACACAAGACATAACACATGTACATTTCACCTATAAACATACGCGACTGCACCAAGTATCTCTTTGTTCTTACACAAAACTAGCTGTTATCCGAATAGTCATAGAAGTTCATCAATTAGGTAGACTTTTATTGCTCCAGGACTGCCTTATTTCCATTTCCTTAACATGAAACTTAATAAGGCGTTATCTTACTTTTAGTATTCTGGCCATTTAATACCTCATGAAGACCAGTAATTTAGCAACTGAATTACCAGAAAGTAATTCAATTACCACGAGTAATTTCAATTATCACACTTAATTCAAATACTTGCAAAGTAATTTAAATACTTTAGAGTAATTTAATTACTAAAAAGTAATTGAGTAATTGAATGTAGTAATTAATTACTTCCAGAAAGTAATTGTTAAGTACTTTTTAACAAAAATGGCAATTAGCAATTACAATTACCATATTTTGAAAAGTAATTCAATTCCAAGACAAATCAGAAAAGAAATTTAATTACAAAGAAACTAATTACTGCTCGGCTCTGTCTGGTCCATAGGTTTATAAGTCGCCCGAGGGTTATGAACACCAAGTAAAGCCCGTGGTGATAACAACGTTTTATTTTCAACTTTGAGTACACAAATAACTTAAAAGCTTGCAGAGCAGTCCAGAAGGCCCTAGGGCGTTATGAGAGAGCGTAATGATAACGTCCGCTCATTATATTCGATTCTTTACGGTTATTAATTCCTTTATGTAAAAGGAACATTGTCGTTTTTAATAAATAATGATCTGTGTGGTCTGTTTTACAATTTTGTAATCAATAATAGATTTAAGCTTTCTTGTTGGTTGGGTCCATGTAAATTTATGGATTTCCCGATGTTGGTTATCATTACGCTCGCTCATAACGTCCTAGGGCATTACAGACTGCGTTATATATCTCGTATGACAGATATAAGCAACAAATAATAGGTCAGTCGAAAATAAATTAAATAACGGCCGTGGTAGTTAAATTATACCAGCCCTGGCTGTTATGGGTGACATTTCAATCAAACAGTCAGTACTGATATAGTACAATAACATGTAGGTGTTATGAAATAGTATATTATGGGACAAGTGGTTGAAATAAAATTTCAACGTTGAGAGTGTTTTTTTTCAACGAGCGAAGCGAGTTGAAAAAAGTAACTAGAGACGTTGAAATTTGATCAGCCACGAGTTACATATACAATTTTTTCTACGAATTTTCACTCATTTTAACAAATTAATGCACTTAAATTAAACATAAAGTGACATTTCTCTTGTCATCATTGACTGTCAAACGGTTTGAAATCCCGGTAGTCCGAGCATTTCAATCTCTAGTGGTTGAAATGCAACTTCAACCACCGGAATCAATGTCAAAATGACTGAT
This sequence comes from Agriotes lineatus, assembly GCA_940337035.1. NCBI lineage: Eukaryota > Metazoa > Arthropoda > Insecta > Coleoptera > Elateridae > Agriotes > Agriotes lineatus. The sequence goes on along the minus strand of CALNHX010005403.1, from coordinate 28,434 downwards.
TTCAATGTCATGAGTAGAAAAAAGATATTTTCAATCTACTCATATGATTTTCTGAGTACAGTAAGATGTCACAAAGAGGCTTAAAGGCTGATAGAAAAATTCAGTAAACTTAGTAAATTTATATATGCAATTGTAGAATTAGTTGTGAAAATCTTTTCTGTCGGTTATTATGACTTCTTAGCACTAAAATTGTATTAAATAGATAGCGAAGGCCAAAAGGTATTGAACACTTTGCATCTACAATAATAACATGCATAATAAATTGTAAAGATCATGAATAGGCATGCAATATATTTTTTTTACGATCACCACTAAAAGTAGGCCTTTTAGCGCTAGTTTTTTCACTAAGAGTGACGTTTTATAATTTAGCGTGTTTAAAATTAGATCAGCTGTGAGGTTATAAAACTACAATTTCGAACTGGAAGTGAGGTTGTAAAGTTATTCTAGTTACTTTTTGCGTTAGAGGTAAAGTGTTTTATAAATAATTAAAGCGTTATGTAATGAATAAAGTCAGATGTGTGCTATTATAATTACCTTTGATAACTGGCTTTGACAGTACTGGCTCCACAAACATTCACTTGTGCGTCAATGCCATCTCTTTATTATGACATAAATTATAACTGTCATAAATGCAAACCTTTGTTAAATCGACATTTATGGATTAATAACAGAAAATGTAATGTCGTAGAAAAAATATTGTATGCAAACTCGTTTATTTCGGTGTCACTTTTATGTGTGATGTAGCTTACTGTATTTTGAATGGTAGTGTGGATAAACAAATAATACTTATATGAAGTACGAAATCAATATCCTGTGTGAAATTGAAAACATTTCGCAAGATCTGCTCCACCGTGTAATAGCTCAATTTGTTAGACGATTAGAAGAGTGCGTAGATTAAGAAGTTCATTTTTGTATTTTTATTCAATCAGATATTACAAAAGTATAAAGGTGTCTAATGCGTTTTGACGTGTACAGGGGAGAGAAAATACCCTCAATAAAAGCCAAATACAAAGGAAATATCTAGTTTCGGACGTGGTTTTGGATTACCACTAGTTCTGATGTAAACTGCTTTGGACCTACCTTCATCATATTTCTTAAGAGTTTTCTTACACAATTCCGCACGCTGTTGTTTTTGTGCTTCTGTTAAACTGTGTGGTATCCACCGACGACAGACTTTTCTTACGCCCAAATGATTAAGTAAAAGCCTGTTTACTCCAGCCATGCCAATGCTCAAGGTGCTCCTAATAATTCTATATGTGATTCGATTGTCCTCCTCAATCATTCTTCGTACGGAGTATGTGTTCGTTTTAGTAACTGCTGAAATTGGTCTTCTTGATAATCGTCGCTGAGTAAAACTCGTTCAAATTGAAATACATTAAACTAGTTGTACACAGTTCTCTGCGAAGGCGCTTGGTCACCAAATGCAGCACGAAGCTTTCTGTCGGAGATAGGGAATATAAATTGGTAACCAAGAATGGATTGTTATGTGAATCAAATCATATTATTTCGAAAAAAGTCACCTTCTTGAAAAAATTCTATCACAATTCTAAATTTTAGTGATAACATTGTATTATTCATTAACATAACAGAAGGGTGGCCCTATTTGCTTCCGGGTGTGTGGCACAGATTTAAAAAGTAATCCATTAAAAATTAAGTGGGAGGTCAAACGATTCACAGTTTTACATGTGAGATGTGCTTCAACGTTTTTACTAGGATTTGAATTAATTTTAGATAATAACAACAATGATACTTCTTGCTTTCAATGTATTAAATGAACATTTTGTTGTGATTAGGACTAATTACTGATTATGGATAACGCTCTCGAGCATTTAGTACTTCCAGACTCAGCAGCTGGTATATGACAATCATTTGTAGCTGCGATACATGTTTGAATACAAGTAGTAATACTCATATTATGCGTTTAAAATTCACACCAAATGTCTGTATAGTATGCTGGGTCATGAATTGATACGCTTGAGGCGATTTACATGTAAGAGGTCTACGGATTACTAGCCTCGTGATCTCGTGTCAAGTTTCATTAGTGAATTAGGGCAGTAAGGAATATTTAATGTAAAAACATACCGAATAAATTTTTCACTTATGTATGACCACACTTGGATTCAATACCTAACAAATACGAAAATAATTTAAAAGTTTCCAAACAATGTGTATTTATTTTTAGGTCGTTTTAAGTTTGGCCCTGCAAATGCAATAACTGTGATTTTGAAATGGAAAGTAGATTTTAATCCTAAAAGGTTTACAGGTGCAGTTCGCACGTCAAACTTACCTAATACATATTTACAGTAAAGTTTTTGGAATTTACGACTTTAATACGATTTGATCCTCTTACTAGTTCGGACTGCAACCCAACGTACGTACACACATCATCACAGCCAATATTGATAGGCGTTAAGGCAACTGGCAGCTAATTCTAAGAGCTGCAAGTTTAGAGATCAGCAATACAACTTAAATAATAACATTTCTATGATTCAACCATTATCTTAGGGTATGGTAAGTATCTTAGAAATGCAAGCGCATCATTATCCACGGTGTACGAGTAGAAGCATCATCTGAAAACTCATTCTGTCAGCATTAGAAGATGAGTACGAAAGTCTTAATAATAACAACTTTAATCATTATATCTTTGAAATTAGCACTGACTGTCCGTGTTACCATGATATGTGTACGTCGAGTTAGATTCCCAAGAAGTAACAAGTAAGGTTCCAGTTACTTGGCCCACCTCTGCACGTACAGTCGTGTGCAAATAAATCTGGGACAATAGTTTTTTCAGATGTATGTTGAGTTGAGAATTGAAGAATATCTCCATAGATTTTCTGCTACCAGGAAGAGCTACATTCTCATTTACTTGTCAAAGTTTAATGTAACTCTTTCTGATAGCAGGAAATCCATGGAGATATGCTTCAAATCTTAATTCAATTTACATATGAAAAAACCATTGTCCCAGATTTATTTGCACACGACTGTACCTCTAATGATAGTGCTCGTAATAAAAAAAAATTTTGAAGTTCTCTAACAAAAATTAACATGAATGAATGATCGCTAATTGCATTTATAAATATAATAACTATCTTACTGTACTAATTCTGTCTAAAAATATAAATTGTTATAAGATATAGTAAGTGAAAAAGAAATTAATGTCGACCATCTGAAGATTTTGAGGTGTAAAGTAATAACTTCCAATAATATCTAAAAAATTAGTTGTGGTCACCACACCACTTTCTTTTACTGCTTGCAAACTTTTTTTTATCAAAAACTACTTACTTATACTTGTTATGAAATAGTTATTTAGATCACAAGTGTTAGAAGTGTAACTTTTTTCACAAGTGTGGAGGGTTGGAATCCACACGTGTGAAAAATAAGCACGCTAAAAAAACATTTTTAAAATTTCATTTAAAAAAGTGCCACTTTTTTTCACTGAGTGAAAAAAAGTGACATTTTGCTTTTAATTTAGGAATGAACGATTTTAAACAGACGTTTCCTTAGTTACTAGAACTGACCAACAAACTTGACTAAAATGAAGGCAGACAAAATTCTATGCAAAATAGACATCGATTTGAATATTTAATGAAAATTTAAAAAATATTATAGACAACTTGTGTTAGCGTGCTTATTTTTCACGAGCCTCGTTTAATAAGCCTCTACACTTGTGAAAAAAAGGTGCACTTCTAACACTTGTGGTCTAAATAACTATTTCCTACTCACTAACACAAAATCAGCTTTTCTGTAACATTCTGTAGCATTTGTCATAGAAATGTTGTAAACACCATCAGTTCGTCTTTAAACGCTTTGTCAAACTGGCAGTTATAATTTCTGACAAAACAAGCCTTTTGCTTGGCAACTAGATTGCGCGTTACTTGTTTTGGATTATTTTTGAAGTACTAAATTGTGTACTATTAAACAGTTTTAACCTATTTAATTAAACCCGTAGAAAAAATCATAGGTATGTAAAATGGACAGAAAGTTATTTGCTGACCTAAAGCTTTTGCAAACGCTGCACTCTTTGCAGCAAATTCTACTTTCTATGCTTGTTATACAAATAACTAAAAGTTATAGATGTTTACATAATATATAACAGTTTAAAAAAATTGATGCCCATTATTTTTTGACAAAAGCTAGACAATTACTTAGTATATAGTATGATTTAAAAAATATTATCATTATTAATTTTTGGACTCCAGTCCAGTTTTTGGAAATTATTGTAACAATTTAATGTTTCTATTTTTTCAAAAAATCTTTTTGTAGGATAATTGCATAATGTATAATCTTGTTCTATAAAATTTAATGTTTATCAAACAATTATAAATTTTTCCCGGAATACGGAAAAAACATAAGAGTGAAGTACCACTTCTGGTTGCCCGATTCTAACTAAAAATTACTGGGATATCCGAATTTATATTAAAACTAAGATTAGACCGTCTGCGCTTTTGAGAGGATACAAACTTTCATATAGAGACAAACTCACAAACTGACAGACTCAGAGAGACATCACTTTGAAAACTACATCTGAATCAGAAAACACAAAAACGGATATTTTCACAAAGATCTTGAGTCGAAAAATTATGATTTCTATACTTTATTTTTCGAAGTAAAAGAAAAAATCGTAAAAATACCGACCTGTATGAGATAAGCAAATAATTTAGAACTGTTCGTCCTCCTCATCTAATTCTATGAATCGTGGCACAAAGATGACCATTAATGTAGCGACGTTTTAGTACAGTAAAGAAAGCTCAAAAATTGTCAAAACTCAAACATAAAAATAAAGTTCTACCCTGCGGCAAACTGTTTAGTACTCTCCTGGTGGTAAACTGTTGCACGACCTCGCGCGTCGGGTGGAAAAGTGGTAAAATGGTAAGTTTCAACAGTTTTTCGCAAATATCTCGTTAACTATGACGTTTAGGGCAAACTTTATTTTATACAAAATTAATCTACATTTAATTAACAATAAAAATGGTCTTATGCATTTTTGCGGCCCAGTAAAGGGTTGCGGAGATATGGAGAGGGTAAACATGTAACTTTTTCTGTTTGGCCAAAAAAAAGCAAAAATGACGCCTACGAACTTGTAATATTCGCTCCAAGTGTATTATATAAAGAGTTCAGGGCTCAATGTCAATAAAGATCCACTAAAATGGGGTAGGAAAAGTATTGGTGGTTATCTGCGTCCGGTTATAACCACAAAGGTAGCTGTTCCTGAAAAATTGCACTCCCTCATTGTTTGCATTTGTAATGAGAGGTGTGTCAGAAACTGTGAGTGTCGAAAGAGTGGCTGTAATGCTCAAACATGTGCAAGAACTGCTCCGGACATGGGTGCACCAACACTAATTGCCGGTTAATAATCAGTTGACGGGTGACATAAGCGCGTCGATCAAAATACCTTCAGTTCTTACATGCTTTGTCTGATTTACTAGAATTTTTTAGCTATTGTACCTATGTAATGAAATCAGCAGGCTGTTAGTTACCGCATACTTTGAAGAACCGTTGGAAAAACATATTACATCTGAGCTATTAGATACTCTTGTTAATTAGATGACCGCGTTATGTCCATCTGTTGAACATCGGTTTTCTCCAGACACACGTGTCCGGTAGAAGATTTATCGGTTGGTGTTTTTCTACTCGTAATTCTCTGAACCTGATCGTATTACAACAGGCTGAAATTCAAGGTGAAAGCGGTTGTAGGTGGTATACAGTTTCTTGACAACCGTTAGAATTAGTATTTACTACGGAATAGTAAAGATTTTATATTTAATGGTTTCAGCAGCTGTTATTTGGCTAGGAGAAAAGGTTTTAGAAAGCTTTTCGATTACTAAAGTTTTTTTTTCAAGTTGTGCTAAGGTATTTATTCTAAATATTCGGATATACCCAATTCATTAACATTTTATAATTTAATAATTGTAATTTTATTAACGTTAGTATTTTTTGCATGAAATATTTTTCCTATTTGTAAGTCAGAAGTAAAACCCAATAATTGTTTTTTCTATTTGTTGGCTCTACACTCCAATCTGGCTAACGAAAATGGTGAATACAATAAATTCACGTAAATGTAAAATGTTTGTGGTATTCCCATAATTTTACAAATAACTGTTGGGCGCAGTATGAGTTGGCGGCTCTCACTTTTTTTAACTTGTAGAACAATCTACTATTAAATATGCCTAACATGAGGCTGAATGACGAAAATATGTAACTTACCTAAGTATACAGGGTGGAGCATTGAATTTTTAAATTGTTTGATAGCGAATCTTTATTTAGATTTTGTAGAAGAACACTACGTGGTGATTCAATTTGGCGTAACTTGAGCATTTTTTGTTGGCCCAGTTAGAAAATATTTTTTACCCCTATATACGAAAGTAAAATTTTTTGTCGCCTGTTAGGGGTTTCCCGAAAATATACGTTTGGTTCCCCGGTCGGTTTCCAATGGCAGTGGGAGGGAATATAATACATTGACTGCCGTTGCCATTAGAGACGGGAGGACCTGTGATTAATAATAAATCAACTAACCTCCTGGTTTTCATATTTAAATATTTTTGAATGTAGCTGAATACAAGAGATAGTCTCATCATAAAATGTAAGTGTTGTATGTATAACTCTGGACTAAAACGTAATTTTCTCACTTGCATGATTACAATTGATTAGGTACTGTTCTCGCTAACGCTGAAGAATTAAACTACATCTGCGGGGGGAAATGATACATTTTCCTCCCTAGTAATACAAATAGCTATAAAAAATGTGTTAGGTAACTTTTGAAATTTTAAAACAAAATATTAATTTGATGTTGATCAGGGATTGTTGAAAGTTGACAGGTGACTGATAAACCTAGTTGAAAACCGCTGATTAAAATAAGAATTTGTACAGCAGATACAAAAACAAAAGACATTTGCTCAAGCACGTAACTATGAAGTAATTTTTACATTCAAGAGACCTTGATACAGTGGCGGTGCAAGAGCACATTGGGCCCCTAAGCAAATATTTAAATGGCCCCCCTTGTAAAAATATTTATATTTATACTTAATTAATTGTATATTTATAATTATAGTATCTATACAAAGTAAACGTTTAACACAAAAATAATAACCAAGAGAAATAGAGTGTGCTAACAAACACATTTTATAACTAACATATCTAACAAAATATCAATTAAAAATATAAAACTAAATAAAATCGTCAAGTTGTTATAGGCACAAATACAAAGAAAACTGATGGATAAATATCTACCTAGGTAACACTAGTAAAATAAAATAATATTCAAGTAAAATCCTAAGAACCCACGTCAAAATAGGTAACAAATACCTACTTAATATTTATTTGTATCATTAATATCTGTAAAACGCCGTAAAAATAAATTGATCAGAAATAAAAAATGTATCTTTCTGGCCTTATTGACAGCAAATTGTTCCACAAGGTTTTTACAACAGGATCCCTATGCTTTTTGCTCAATTGGCAAAACCGAAAGATCATGTAGCCTATCTTGGCTCGTAGAATTTCTTAAATAATGTTTTATTACTTTCAACTTGCTAAATGATGTTTCTATTGTGTCTAATGTTACAGGAGAGTCAAGAATAAAATCAATAAAGTAATGATCTAGCCAAAATTGCTATCGAGAACACTATATTTCTGTAGGAATAAACTTGTCAAATCTGGAATACTTATGCTATAATTTAAATCCTCTTTTAGTAAGGAAATAGCGTTCACAAACTGAATGGCGAGATTATTATTGAGGACATCAGAATACTTTATCTGAAGCAAATCATATCGGACCTGTTCAGCTTCTGCGTTCTTAAAACGTTTTATCGATTCTAAAAATTCAGAAATGTTTCTTAGTTTTTCAAAGCTCTCAAATCGAGTCTGATCACTGATGACTGATAACTGAGACTGGGGACTGAGGTTGCAGTGCTATCAATCTATACTCAAATCAAGTAGAATATATCAAGATACTTAATAAGCGAATGCAGAACTTACCGGGCCCCCCACAGGGCCCTCTAAGGGCCCGGGCCCCTAAGCAACGCTTATTACCGCTTATGCATATCACTGCCACTGCATTGATACCATGTCTTCGAAAAGAAAATACATACGGGTTGGCCATAGTAAATAAAATTAATGTCGACAGCAAGCTTTAGAGACAATAATTTTTAGAATTTTCCATCACGATATCAGCGTATAATATAAACTTATGACAGCAACAACAGTAATGACAGTTAATGAATTCTAAAGCTTGCTGTTGACATTACTTTTATATTCCATGGCCAACTCTTATGTAATTTGTTTTTGAACACACCGTATAAAAAAACGGCAGAAAATACGTATTTCATAAAATTACTGTGAACGGTCGACAATTAAATTGTTCAGGATGCTTTCATATTTTTACTTTAAATCTCAAAAGCTTATCAACATCTTTAATAATACCTATTGATTTTAGTTTAGAGCAATAAATATCTGAAATTGCGTAAATTTGGTCGCTATGCACTGTTCTTTTAAAAAACTATATGGAATTTTGTGTAAAATCATTAAGAAGCCAATATTTGAATGCTTTGTAATTAGTATGAGGGTTGAGGGTTTTGTATGTTCGTCCGTCAACGCAGCACCCTGTATAACGTAAAGAAGTAATGTTAGATGAGGTGAGCGGTATTATAAGAAAGGCATGATTTTTATAAGAAACTATTCCAAATTTGTAATAATAATCGAAGCTAACATATTGCAGCAGTGCGTAAAAATTATGCACTATGTGCCAGTATACAAAGAAACATATGAGCATTACAAGGGAAGAAAGCGACAAAGAATGGATAATTTACAAAATGTTCAATGCAAGAATGCGGTAAACTTAAACTGCGTTTTTAAATTGAATTAGTGCCATACCACATACTGCATTTTTGAGTCAACCAGGCATGGAATTTTGCAATTGGGTACTTTTTATTTATGTGTTTTACGCTGTTTAAATGTTGTTATCGGATTTTGGCCGTTTAGTTCAGTTCCTCACTCAAAAACGTAATTTTCTGGACTTAACGCCTGTTACATTTGCACGGCAGTATAGCTCTATGTTAGTACATCGTTTAAAACAAGCAAATTGAAATGAAGCAATAATTATTATGAACCAATATCGTCTAATGAAGCTATTTTAAATTACATTTTTACCGTAGGTATTGTAATCTGTAATGTACTTACCGCAAATATAGATTTACCGTCTTACACTTAGCGTCTCTCACAATAAATATTAGTGTCAGCTACAGATCACATCTACATATACGCACCAATGCTCGTGACGCGTCGTACAAAATGCAAAAGTTGCTGTCATTCGACTTGTCAGAGGAAATAATAAATTAGGGTTATATTGGTCGGGAACACCCTATTGCGATTTGCTTAATATGTAACTTAATAAGACCTTGTAATATTTTTTTTGCATTCTGGAGATTTGGCACCCAAACGAGGTTAGTAATTCAGTAATTGAAATATCACAAAGTAATTCAATTACCTTGAGTATTTTCAATTACCACAGGTAATTCAAATACTTGTAAAGTAATTTAAATGCTTTCGAGTAATTTAATTACACAAAAGTAATTGAGAAATTGAATGTAGTAATTAATTACTTTAAAAGAGTAATTTTCAAGTACTTTTTAACAAAAATGGCAATTCCCAATCACAATTACCGCATTTTGAAAAGTAATTCAATTCCAAGGCAAATAAACAAAAAGGAATTTAATTAGTAATTTAATTAAAAAGTAATTAATTACTGCCCAGCTCTGATCACACGGGACTAAAGTGCCTAAATCCCTTGAGTGATTATTTCCCTCGGGCCCTACGGGCCCTCAGGAAATATTATTCACTCGCGGGATTTACTGATTCACTTTAGTCCCTCATGATATAATATACTATTATTTTCTAGCAACATGATGTTGTACATTTTCGTCATAGAAACAAAATATGAAAAGCTACTTATAACTCCCAAAGGACTTGTCAAATTATTTCTCCCGCAAACTCACCATGCAACTACAAATAACGTTTTAGCAACCATACAATGAAGCAATCCTTGATGTTACTTACATATTCTAAGCGAGATATTTGAATAAAACGCCTTTTTTAAGATGGCCGCGAATTCTATTTGCGTAAACTTCCGACAACTCACCACCACACTCACAGAAAGCCCCCCTAATAATCCACAAAAGATCATTCACGGCGAGTGACTGTTGGACATTTCGGACGTGCCGATTGGACTAATAATAGTTATTTCTCAAAAGAACTTTCTCTCGTTTTCGAATGGAAAAGTAGCATTTTGCATTCGAGATACAAGCAATTTTTTTAAAACTGCGTTAATATTAAGAAAACTCGAAACAAACATTATAGAACTGTAAAATATTTCTTTTCTTGTTGAAAACAGTATGAAAATGTAAAAAAAATGACAGTTGTCGAAAAAGGAATTCTAAAGAATGTTGTCATGATCAAAATTATGAAAATGAAAAACTGGTTGCAGGTGCTGCTCGACTTATGTATTAAAATTACAATTCTGGACAACTAGCAGTTGATATTAAGCCAAAGTATTCCCAAAATAGTTTTGAAATTTTTAAGAAATATGTTTTTCTTAAAACAGAATATATAGTTCAAAGCATACTAAAAGATTTAAACATTATATCTATAAAGATGTCATTTACCTAAAAGAAAATACCAATAGAACAAAAACTATAACTCAACGTTAATTCGAAACTTCTTAGTATAGAAAGCAGTTTTATCCAGGTAGAGGCACATAAACGGTATAATACATCTCATGCTTACCCTTTTCCGAATATTGCAATATGTCAAATACATTTATAAATTTTGAGTCTTGATGGTATGGCTGGGTGGGTAAATGTTCTTCAATTTTTGTTGTGGTATAAGGAGTTGTTTTTGCTTATAGTAGATCTCCCTTGCTCCGTAAGCAAAATCTAATGATAAATTTGGTAAATCTGATATTTTTAACAATTTCCAGACTGTTTTGATATTTTTTAAATCTTTTTCCTTAAAGCAGTGTAAAATTGGTGCTCTTTTTGATGGAAATAATTTTTTAAAATTTGTTTTAAATAGAATCTCCTACACGTTGAACAGACAAACGAGTCAAGACAATGCGAAAGAGCTTACACACTTTCGTAGCTGAAATTCAGGATAGAAAAGAGTGGAGCAATACAGTTACAACGAAGGCAGTGGCCACTCTCCCCAAAGGAGAAAAAAGGTTGAGGGGGAAACAAAATTTGATATTTTTTGAGTTGTTTTTGCATGGTTTTGAATTTACGGTTCTCGTATTCAGGTTTGTTGTAAAAGTCTTCACTACTGAGGCATTAGCCTCTCCGCTTCAAGAAGGTGTAAGACAGGTACTCCAGAGTGCAGTCGGCACTAAATTTTAGTGCCAGGTGAGATTATTGGGAAGCGAATCCAAGTATTTTGTCTATTTTTGCTTTAACTAAGGCATAGATAAAAGTAATAATTCGCACATAGCTCAGGCTTTACGCTTGGCGAAAATGGGACCCAACAAATACAGGGTAAATGTTGTAAAAGAAACAAATGGACAACGATAAGCGCGTCTTATATAATCTAGCCGCATCGCATAGAAATGAGGCATTTCTTCCTGGCCGAAGGGGACCAAGGGGCGGGTTGCGCACGGACTGCTGGCAAGCGTTAAAATCGCTTGTGCAGGAGCCTGTAATGTTTTTTAAAATTTCAAATGGCTGTAATTTGCATTACCAAGTGTTTCCTTTTATGGTTTTAGTATTATTAGAAACTTTAAGATATTTTTACCCCTAGCTTCCTTGGATTTTTCAAAATGTTTAGTGTCACCACTTTCACTTGCGACCAAAGTTTTGAGTAAAGCATTTTACAGATTTATTTTCATAACGTCGCGTCGTGCATGCCCAACCCATGATTAAACGCTTATTATTGCCAAATACTTGAACAAATGCATTTGTGGCATCAAATATTAAATATTCTAATCTAAATCAGTATGTTTAGTTTTTCTATTTAGGCCGCCAATAATTCATTGGAAAATACATTGAAAATCAGTTACTGATATTTTATTATAAATACTAACCATCCATTTAAAATACTGGCAGATTATTATATTTACAAATATTTTAATTATAATATTGACGGTTTTTGTATTGATACTGACCCAGTAAATATCAATCAAAGTTATACGATGTTGCTTTTTGACATACATCACTAAACCTTACTGCTTATATACTGCTCCACAAATGAACTGGACCACCCATAAAAATTGTATTTGTTACATTACGTCATAAAAAAAATATACGAGGGCCGTTTCTTTTTCAACCTCCCTGGGCCATAACAAAAATACAAGTGTATATAAAACAATGATTTTATTACTAAAAGTTATGTACACTTATGCTTACTTTTCGACATAATCACCTTTGTGATTGAGGCATTTGTCGTACCGGTGGACAAGCTTTCCAATACCCTCTGCATAAAATGTTGCCGCCAATGAATTAAAATGAGTATTGACGTTGTCTTGAAGCACTTAGTTATTTTGGAAGCGCTGCCCTCCTAGCCACTTCTTCAGTTCAGGGAAAACATGGAAGTGACTCGGGGCTAGGTCGGAACTGTAATCCGGGTGATCGAAAATATCCCATTTTGCTCAAGGAGCCGGGGGACGCCGGGACAGTGCTGCTGTAACCCAATGGCTCCTTGAGCATTTTCAATGGAATATTTTCGATCACCCGGCATACAGTCTTGACCTAGGGCCGAATGACTTCCATGTTTTCCCTAAACTGAAGAAGTGGCTAGGAGGGCAGCGCTTCCAAAATAACTAGGAACTTGAAGAAAACTTCAAGACACATTTTAATTCATTGGCGGCAACATTTTATGCAGAGGGTATTGGAAAGCTTGTCCACCTGTACGACAAGTGCCTCAATCTCCAAGGTGATTATGTTGAAAAGTAACCATAAGTGTACATAACTTTTAGTATTAAAATCATTGTTTTATATACGCTAGTCTTTTTGTTACGGCCCATCGGAGGTTGAAAAAAAGCCCCTCGTATAAAAGTGTTTGTTTTATAGTATAATCATATTAAGCACATTTAATAGCACTATCCTTAAATATCAAGTGAACAATTAACAAAATCACATTAATAAAATTAAAATATAATAAAATTATTAAAAAACTATATTTTACAAAAATAAGAGAAAGAACAGAAAAGGGTAATTAACAGTTTTTTGGGTCTCCTCGGAACCTTTAAAATACTTTGTATGCAATATGCTATAAAAATTTGGGCAAAATTCAAAATCTTCATATATGATAATATTTTATTAATGGGTATAGTTTTATTTAAACCAAATTATGAAAAGAAATGCTTTTTATAGTGACATAATTCTGAAAGGTTTCCAAAACCGCTATGACTTTCCGTTTGAAAAATATTTTAATAAATTGCACAAATATATGCAACTGGTCCAGTTCATTTGTGGAGCAGTAGGTAAAGAATATTTTTGAAATTTATTTTTTAAACCGATATTAAATAAAATCCTTAAAGAAATATTTTTATATACCTATACTATTTTATATCTATTTTAACATTATGTTAGCTGAAATTTCATTTCAATATGTTATAGAGTAATTAAGGCATACGTTAGTAGTATTTGTGATAATAAACAAAAAAATAACGTGCAGAAGCTTAAATTTCATCACGACAAGACTCTTAAGTCTAATATTATTAATTTCAATACTTATTTTTAAAATTTCGAGTCAATTATTGATATTGAATTCGATATATAAGCTCTTTTCCAAATTGAAATTTAATATTTACACGTATACTGACTGAAATTGTAAGCTATTAAATAACATTCTCTCGGTATAGCTTTTTAATATTAAATAATTTAGTTCAGCACAGGGCAATCATATTTTGAAAATTTAGTTGAAATTTTAGTCGCAGAATTAATCATAGTGGTTTTATTTTTAATTCTTCATTTGGTAGTTTTATTTATGAACACATTAGTCAAGAGGACATTAAAATTGTCATGTTTAAAAGATGGCTTTATTGCAATTGTTTTAAAAGTACAAGAATTAGTAGTTATACTGCACTATTTACTATAATAGCTTATCTTACTTCTAATTCTTTTATATCTTGTAATTCCTTAGTCAGTAAATGAAAAACTTTAAATTTGGTATACTTAACAGCACATCGTATTCTAAAGACTACGGTGTTTTCTAATAGAAAAACAGGTCTTTAGTTATGGAGTAGCTGCTAGGTCATAAAGACACAAAATCGATAAATTTATTATAATAACACTCTTTTATTGTTTCAGCTTGGATTACTTCACATAGATAACGATGTGTTAACTGTCCGCTGAACAACCATAAATATAATGAAAGCGCATTAGAAAATGGTAATGTATCGCAATTTACACTTATAGTAGGAAATTATATTAACATGTTTTAGATTCAACAATCAAACGGCGAAGGATTCTTGTGAAGTAGCGCATATTTCATATTTTATTGAAGAAACTGAAAGACAAATTTTCAGAAGAGTAGTCTACAACACTTTCTGTATTGGGTAATTTATGGTTCCTAGAATAGGCAACACACATTTCTTGTAATAGGAACTTCCTATGTTGGCACTCATTGAATTTGTAATATGAAGGGTATGTTTACAGAAAAGGCGCATCACCAAGGAAATGTGCAAACTTATTTCAAAAATTAGAGGATATCAAGAATAATGGACCTACCCTCTGCGATGCACCTCACCACAAAAAATATTTAGAATGCAAAGTCATGGCGGATATTAATTAAATGACATTATTTCTCGGATGTAGGTAAAAATGCTTCAAATATTTTATTTGTGCAAATATTTAACACGAATTAGATTTTAATAACTAATAGAAATTACGCCATCACAATCTTACAACGTATAGTAGAAATAGCACTTTCTTGTATATTCTAATAGTCTGATTTTATTTTGTATTTTGTCCAAAACTCGACAATTATACGTAATATTAAAATTGTGTAAACATTTATATTTAAATTGGAAAAATATATCACGGAATGTGACTCTCCTATTAATTTATTCTTCATTTGAGAGGATTTTGAATTACAGCAGTCTCCATAACGTGACCATCTTATAATATGAACATTCAAAGACGGAAGCATCTGATTAACATTCTACATATTTCAAATCGTGAACAATAAAACATTTCGCGCTCTAAAACGTGAACAACAAGATTGACTAATAGCAAAGAATGATTTATTCTATTCAGTTTAATAGAGGTAACAGGAATTGACATGTTAGTATTGCTTTGACTTTGAGGGGTATATAGTAATACTGACGGATCGTAAATTTCATATTTTTCGTGCAATAAGATTTCTTGCTTTATTTTTGAAACTAGATCTTTAAGAAGCGTTTAAATAGCCCTCTGACATGGTTTCTATTTGTATAATTAAACTTTTAAAAGGACTGGAAGAACTGTGACCGGAAAGCTTATTTTCGTGGAAGATAAAAATGGATCCAGTCATGTGGGCTCTAGGCTATGTGTGCTTACGTGAACTTTTGAAACTAGTCTTACAATTTGGTTATAAATAATGATTCTTAATATGTCGTAACGCTGTAGGTTTAACTACTTTGAGAAATAATATAATCTGTATTTATCTTCATCGGTGTTGTTATAGACTACTTACCAAATCAATTTGAGTATCGTTAAGAGCTTTATTACAGCACTCAGTGTGGTTATAGATGATATTACCGCACCCCATTACCGCACTCTTTTGTACAAAACAAAGAATAAATGAAACCAGAATTTATCGCTGAAGATAAAATATTGAAAAATACACGTTTGCTTATGGCACTTAACGAAACTCATTTGATTGCAGCAGAACTCGGCTCAACGCCTCGTTCTGGAAATTAAACTCGTTTCGTTAAGATTCTCATAATCAAATTTGTATCGGTAATATCTATTATGGTACTAGTGTGTTACCGTACAACATTTTATCCAACAATTGAATAAGTACCAAAAAACATACATCTTCTATTGGCAGATATGAAAAGTCAAAGTGACAAATTAATTGGGAGTGAGCTAAAGTAGAGAGATCAAATACATTTATAATTGTATTGTTGGCGACACTGCCAGTCTATGCCAAATTCGAAGTTATCAAATTAGGTTTTATTTGTTATTTGACACAGACTGACGTAAAACCTAACCTGCTAACCTTGAATTTGACATAGACTGACAGTGATGCCAACAGTGAGTTATAAGTCGTAACTTAAATGTAAGCTGTGATTTATAACTCACTTGTGACTTATTTCGTAATTTAGCTGAAATGGGCGTAATTATATCGTCATAATGGCTTTGGTGAATTGTAGAATGGGCTTCACGAAAACCGAACTGATAAGAGGGTATTATTTGATTGAGATCTGCCGTTTCTTTTATTCTTTTGGACAGGAGCCTTTCAAATATTTTAGACATTAGGGGTAGGAGACTTATGGGTCTGTAAGAGGATGGTTGGTTAGGTGGTTTACCAGGCTTTGCAATCATGATGATCCGAGCGTACTTCCATAGTATTGGGAAGTAAGTTAATCGTATAATACTATTATATATGGTGGTGAGTAGAACTAATGCTTTTCTTGGAAGATGTTGCAGTATTTCTCCTACAATTAGATCATAGCCAGGGGCTTTTCTAATGTTTGTGAGTTTAATTTGCTGGCGAACTTCGGATCGTTAATCATATAATGGAAGGACTTGAATCCAAACAAACAAGCGCTGCTGCGTTTTTAGATATCAAACAGGCCTTCGATAAAGTTTGGCATAAAGGCTTACTGTACAAGATCAAATTACATCTACCAAGTCAGATCTACCTAGTATTAAAATCATACCTAGCTGAGAGGTTCTACCAAGTAACCGTAAACAGTGCAATTTCCGAATACCACCAAATTAAGTCAGGAGTTCCGCAAGGTAGTGTTCTGGGACCGCTGCTATACCTGATCTACTCCTCTGACTCTCCATACACAGAGAACACCCTAATCGCCATGTTTGCAGACGATATGGCCATCCTATCAACCAACGAAATACCTGAAGCAGCAGCAGAACAATTACAACTCCACCTCGATTTACTGCAAGATTGGACTAGCAAATGGCGAATAACGGTCAATAGTGAAAAATCTGCACAAATAACCTTCACAAACAGACGCTTAGTTTGTCCACAAATTAGGTTTAACAATGCTCCTATTCCAATAAAATCCGAAATAAAATACCTAGGGATGCACCTCGATGGTAAACTTACTTGGAGCACTCATATTAAAACTAAGAGGAAACACCTGGATCTCAAAGTTAAACAAATGTACTGGCTAATTGGAAGGAGATCGCAACTATCCCTATCAAATAAGCTATTACTATACAAAGTAATCTTGAAACCCGTCTGGACTTACGGAATCCAGCTATGGGGCTGCGCAAAGGCATCCCACACCAAAATTCTCCAAAGGTTCCAGTCTAAGGTCCTTCGTATGATGACTGACGCGCCATGGTATGTAAACAACGACACCCTCCACGCAGATCTGAAGATCCCGTACGTAGCAGCCGAAATCAAAAGACTTACAAGAGCATACAGCTTCACACTAGCAGGACATGAAAACGACCTTGTAGAGCAGCTCGCAAATCAACCAGCAGTTCCAAGAAGATTGAAGCGTAAATGGCCACAAGACCTACTTGCTTAACTCAGCCAAAATTACTATAAACTCTTTGGGAGAATAGCGATGGCTTGATCCCAACTCATGACATGTGTATATATATATATATATATATATATATATATATATATATATATATATATATCAAATTTACTTATTACTCAAACTGTAAGAGTAGATTGTAAATATGCAAATATAACTTTAAAAAAAATAAATATCGTCATAATGCGGAGGTGTTGAATAAATTTCATGTATATCAAACATATTCGTTTTGCATTATCGTCTCTTTCTTTGTTTAGCCGTTTTCTGTCCGGTGAATATAGGATTCATATCAGTTTATCCCTGTGGTTCTTTTAATATTATCATTTTATATCATCTGGGGTCTTTCTACTTATCGTTTTTCTCCCCATGGCTTCCATCTGATTATCTTTCCACTCCATTTGTCTACTACTTTGGCTACGTGTTCTGCCCAATGCCATTTTAGTGACGTTACCCTTTTAATGACGTCGTCTATTTTTGTTCTTTGTCTTATCCATATATTTGCCTTATGGTCCTTTAATGTGATTCCTAGTATTTTCCTCTCTATTACTCGCTGGTTACTTTTAACTTGTTTTCTTTTGTAGGGACCCAGGTCTCTGCTTCGTCCGTTACGACTGGCAGAATTTATTGATTGTATAGTTCTGACTTTAAAGAGGTGAGTATTTTCATAGACATTATGTATTTTAACTTCACATGCTGCCCAGCCCTGACGTATCCTTTTGTCTATTTCTAGCTCTTGATTTTCTTTGCCAATTGTTATTGTTTATCCCAGGCACACATAGCTTGAAACTCTTATATTTGGTTGTTATCTTAATTTTCTCAGCTTCTTTCTCCACTTCCTCTACAATTGTATTTATTTTATTTCATTAAAGTTTATTGCAAGGCCAATTCGTGTTGATGCTGTGTGAACATCTATCAGTATACTTTTTAGTTCTTCGTCTTCGCTAGAATCACAATATTGTTGGCGGATCTTAGGTGATGTTTAAACTTCTGTTTCCCCAGTCTATATGTTTAAAGGCATCTTCTAGTGCCGCAATCTCAACTAATTTTATCGGTGGATTCATGGTTTCACCTGTAGTGGTGCATTTTTATATGTTGCTTCGATTAGGTTTGAGTATCTGTAATCTATTCTAGCGTTTTTAAGTGCCTCCAGTACCGCACATATTTCCACGGTATCGAAGGTTTTCCTACAATCCACAAAAGCTACTCAAACTGTGTGCTCAGTTATCTTTTCTACTAGAGTTCTCATTTTTGTAAGTGTTCCACTGTCCTTAAGTGTTTCGTAAAGCCCGCTTGTTCTTTCGGTTGATAAAAATCCAGCTTTTTAGTTAGCCGGTTTATAATAATTCTCGAGAATAGTTTGAAGACATAAGAAGACAGACTGATGACGATAATTTTCGAGGTTGTATTTATTGCCTTTTTTACTTCCTTTTACGATAAAGGAAGTATTGGATTCACCCCAAAAATTCGAAATTGAGTTTTCAACAGATCTTCACGTTTTAGAGTCCCCTGCTCCCAAAAAACATTGGTCTGTCTGTGTGTCTGTCTGTGTGTCTGTGTGTCTGTCTGTCTGTGAACAGAATATCTCAAAAATGAAAAGAGGTGTGGCGTTGAAACTTCATATATAAGTTTTGTGTACTATGTAGATGAGACAGCAAGCTTTTGAAGAAAATCGCATAACCGGAAGTAGGTGTTTACTCTTGTGATTTTTCAGTTTTTTTCGATTTTTTCAAAAACGGCTTTAACGATTTTTTTTCAAACTTTACATTTTTATTACATTTTTAGTGTGTATTGATATGAGATAGGTGATTTTCCAGTTGAATACTTCTAAAGTGGGTTTCTATGGTTTTTTTTTTCTATTTCTTTTATTAACTCCTATTTTAAATAGAACACCCGGTATATTATTACATTTTTGAATTCAGCTTAAAATTTTAGAGAAAATTTGTCTCTTTAACTAACGCTCTATGTTGTACCGTTTTTATAGAATTTGTAATTTTTGAAAATTTTTGACAAATGCTTCAAAATTTAAAATCAAATTTTTGGCTAATTATAAGATCACTGTAAAAGGAAGTTGTATGAGTGTATCACACAGATCTTTGTAAATTAGAACAACTTTTGAGTTAGTTCAAGCTGTAGAAATATTTTCTTCGTCTAAAATCTGTTAAATAGTTTTTCTGGTTACATTATTAAGACGTCTCCACCTTCTTTCAGCATTTCTCTTACAGTTTCATCTTTTCCTGCAGTTTTTCCATTTTTTATCTGTTTTAAGGCGTTTGTAATTTCTTCGCTGCTTGTTGGTGGAATTTCTTCCGAATTTAAATTTATTATCTTACCCTGTCGTTCTTCAGGATCCACATCATTTACTATTTCTGATGTATATAAATATTTTTAAAATTGTTTTACTACGTTTTGAATTTTATTTCCGTTACTAGGACGGTGCCTTTCGTTAATAACTTAACTACCTTATTTTTGCTAGTGGAGTGTCTTCGAAAGATTTTGATACTTTTATTATCTTCCAGTATTTTCAGGGTTAATGCAGTTTTATATTTTCTTATATCTTGTTTTGTCAGCTTTCTTGCTGTCTTGTTTACTTCTGCATATTCAACAGTATTCTTCTTGTTCTCACTAATTAAATCTCTTCTTTTTCCCAACTTTCTTTGTTTTATCGCTTAGCTTGTTATTCTTGTTAAATTTTGGTTTTGCTTTTACATATGTTTGCAGCTTTTTGAACTTTGTTTATTAAATCTTTATTTAGTCTATTTATATCTTGAATATCATCCGGATTTTGTTTTAGCATTTCTCTATCTAATTGCTTATGAGCGTTTTTTGTAATTTATCTGTTTATTTTTCTAATTTCTGATTTATATTCACTGCAGCTTTTACTAACCGTGATCACTTCCCAAATTAAATCTTGCTAATATACTAACATACTGTATTATGTACATACTTCTCGTTAAAACATAGTAAATTTGATTTTTTGTTTGTTCATCTACGCCTTTTGCATTTGTAATTTAGAAAGTATAAGAAGTATTTCAGAAAGTGTAACATCTAATTCAGATTAATAAATTGTAATTCAGAAAGCGTCAAATAAATGTAAATCAGATTAGTAAATTATAATTCAGAAAGTGTAACTTGTAATTTGGATTAGTAAATTGTAATTTACAAAGTATAACTTGTAATTCAGATTAGAAAATTGTAGTTCAGAAAATGTAAATTGTAATTCAGAAAGCGTTAACTGATATTCAGCATGCATAATTTCTAATTCAGAAAGCATCTGCTTAAAGGTCGTCTCTTCGTTTCTGAATTACAGAATTACAAATGATGTTGGTTGAATATCAGTTAACGCTTACTGAATTACAATTTTCTAATCTGAATTACAAGTTACACTTTGTAAATTACAATTTACTAATCCAAATTACAAGTTACACTTCCTGAATTATAATTTAGTAATCTGATTTACATTTGACGCTTTCTGAATTACAAGTTACACTTTCTGAATTACAGTTTACTAATCTGAGTTACACTTTCTGAATGACAATTTACTAATTAAATTACAAGTTACACTTTTTTAAATTACAATTTACTACTGTCAATTACAAGTTACACTTTCGGAATTACAATTTACTAATCTGAATTATATTTGAAGCTTTTTGAATTACAATTTATTAATCTGAATAAAATGTTATACTTCCTGAAATATTTCTTACACTTTCTAAATTACAAATAAAAAGGTGTAGTATGTTCCATTTAATGTGACATAGTTCATGTTCCAATTCTTCAAGTCTTCCTTTAGATGAGATAGATCACTATGTGTACTTTAGTTTGGTTATTTAGCTTTTTTCTCGCCAACTTTTTGCCTCCCCTAGAACAGGGAGCCAATGGACTGAAGGATCAGTGCGGGATTGTGGGTCGCCTGAGGTATTTGAGTTTTAAAAATTGACGTTTCATAGGGGTATTCGACATTAAAACGCCACGCTTGCCAGGCGTGCTGTCGAGTTTCCGTAGGACGGGATAAAGAAGAGAATTAAGTAGGTTTTGGATGGGATTTAAAGTTGGGACATGGTTCTCTTCCGGAGCTTGGGAATGTGGAGCAAACCAAGACTCGCGTGGGCAGGGTCGTTTCCCTGAAGTAGTCTTGTTCTTCACCTGGACTGCGCAGGGGTGTCGACCCGCTATCCGCTTGCATTATAGAAGGAGCTATTGCTAATAATATTGCTTTTCTACGAATCTTACGTACGATGCCAAGTTCTGAAACAGAACTGTATCTTTATATTTTAAAAGAGATATACAGGGTGTTATGGAAATGAGTGCAAATAATTTAACCCGTAATAGAAGTCGCTAAACTGAACAACTTTTTATCCAAACTGAGTTAAAATTCAAAACAATTTTACTCTAAAAATGTATACCCACCTATGGAATAATATTTTAATTTAATGGCACAAAACACAATAACGTTTCTTTGATATGCAAACCAACAGAAACTGCATAGGTACTGATAAAACTTTTAGTTCACATCTGGTCAGCAACGTACTTTATCAATCGAGGTAGGTAAGTTATTGACCACATGTTTTTTTTTGTGCAAGAGTTTTTCAGTTTTAATATACTTGTGTCGTTCACCTTTAACTTAGATTTGCTTACCAAGCGGCTCGTCAAATGTAGGGGAGATAAATGATTAAAAAAATATGGGATTAAATGAAAAACAATAAATAGAAAAGTTGTTCATTTTGGTGAGCTCTATCACTGGTTAAAATATTTGCACTCATTTCCATAACGCCCTGTATTTCTGCCGCATACGTTGGATTGATAATCTAAAGACTGAAATATACAATAAAGGAAGAACTTTAAAAGTTTAACATATTAGAACAAGAAGTTTAAAGAACGAAAAAATACGGGTCTTATTTTTCGTTTACTTTGGTACTAGATGGTTTTTACAGGACTGTATTTATTATATGTTTTTACATAAATCTATATATAGAAAACTGTGTTCATATATAGAGTGAATAAAGCCATTTTATAGCTGCAGCCATGAATACAAAACGTTTATTAAATGCAGGATTATTCAATTTTGAAGCTTGTCAAGAGATGCAAGATCCGTTAAATTAGGGCAAAATTGCATATTCTAATGTTGAATAATAATTAAAAAAATTAATTGGACCTAGCAGTTTTAGTTTTAGAGTTATGCTAAAAAGCAGAAATGTATGATTTTCGTTACTTCATTATGAGTGGATTATTATGTTACTTACAACAAAACTCTTTTGACATTATTAAGATACTTTGTAAAGGAGAATGAAAACGTGATTTTAGATTCTTATTAGTTTTCATAAATTTTGAGATATCAATACTAACTTTCTTATTTTAAATGCACGTTGTATATGCGATTTCAGGTTTTCTACACTTATTTACATAAATAACCGCAATATATGCAAAATACCGTTTTTGATAGCAGACAGTGATACTTTAATTCGAAAACAAAATGAAAGATTCGATACGTACTTCAATTAAATTTTAGTTGTATTTACTTTAAACATTTTTTTATATGAGTCAATTCATTTTTACCACGATAGGCTGTAATTTATAATAATTATAAATATTTATAAGGCTGTTTATAACACAATAAAGATACATTTATTGTAGAAGCAATCTTGAGCAACTAAATTAATTGGTTTATATTATATTAAGCATTACCGCAGGCGCACTTTACAAATACAAATTTAAGAGATACAATGCTGATTACTGCGAAGAATAAAATCTACCTCCTGTAAAAAGATTTCGATACCAAAATTGTCTTAATTTTTAACATTTTTCGTGGAATTCTCGAAAGAGCAAGCTAGTGCAAGCAATTTCTTTCAAATATAGCATTTACTTTAGTGATTAATAATTTTCCCAGGGCAAATTATTGCAATTATTTGCATATTAATGTAAGTAACTGTATTTTTGATGGAATAAAAATTGAATAGAAGGGCAAATCAAATTTTTATTTGATTTCAGCTTACTATCACAACATAACTTTCACAAATATCTCGATTAGAAAAGAAAATTAGTTGAGCTAATATTGAGCTTTTTTAAGCGTGTTATAGCTAGCTATCTTCGATATATATTTATAAGAAAGTTAGTATCGATACATCGAAAATTATGAAAAATGTCTTAATATAAAACTAGCTTTGTCTAAGTAACATAATAAACGACTTATATCAACGCAAAATAAAAAAACAAAAATGTTTGTCTTTTGTGTAACTCGAAAAGTAGGACGGCTGGGTCCAATCCTGTATAGTGAAAATAAGGTAATATTAATATGGTTAGTCATATCTGGTATTAGTTGTTGCTGACGAATGAAGTAAACGTTTTGCTTCAAATTATAATATAAACTGCAAAACACATTAAGTGCTACTTTTCAAATTAATTGTAAGTGAATTAATTACTATTAAATAATTTCCATCCTTTTTAGTATTAAGAGATTACTATGAAATAATAAAGCTGCGAATGTATGGAAAAATCTAAAAAAATTACAGATGCAGAATGTTAACAATGGTAATCAAATATGGGCGTTTGTTACTGGTTGTTAATGAACGCCGTTGCCCATACTAATTGTTGACAATTGGACATTGTTTACCAGGAATTTTATTATTATTTACTCCTAAAGATTACGATCACACCGTTTAAATAATCTTATACGTATTTGCTATTTAGAAAAGTACCAGATAATTTTACGGAGTTTGTATTATACGCTAACCTGGCTGGTAATAGCGTAAAATTATACTTAGGAAAGTTAAGTGCTATGTAATAATTTACTGTGTTATCACCCCTTTACATTTGTTATTGGGTTTTTATAGACCATATAATTACTTTTTCAGTTAATTTAAAGTTTAAAATCGGCTTTTTACACTAAAATATCCGTGGAATGAATTCCAGTATCAGTATAATAAGCTGATTATAATTTTTAGAGACTTGGTTACTTGTGACAACCAATCAATTAAAGGAAGAATTGTACAAATACAACAAATTGAGATTCTTCAAAAATATGCATTTTGAAGCCTAAAACAACGCTGTTTATTAAATGATAGATATGGCTGTTTTTATTACGTGCCAATTAACCAATTAAAATTCAAAATCCTGTTTTAAATACAACTAATCAGGATCAAATTACAGCGATAATTTTCAGTAGTGCCTATTATCAGAGTTCTGTATTGGCAGTTTTTAATTTATTGCTTACTCGTCGTTGCTATACAATTTCATAAATACTACTACATTCACATTTTCTATTTAAATAAAAAAAGTGGCAACCCATGAATGCATTTGCAGTTATATTTGGTAAACTGAGGTTAAAAAGTATTTGTAATTTTGTAAATAATTGGTGATTTCATTTCGAATGTAATTGGGAAATAGTTTGCTTAACATTTCCTTGTGCATATCAAATTGCTAAATTTTATTTTTGTACATACGCGCATTTTTGAAAATTATCGACAATTTGACATGCACTCCTGGGTTACTATTGAGTAATTTCAATGTGTTGATATACCGGGTATCAGGCCATGACTCTATCTCTTTTACTTATCAACGGATTTGGATGAAACTTGTTACGGGGATATTAGACATAGTTTCGGGTTGAGAGACAGATATAATCAAAATGGCCGACTTTCGGTTTCACGGGAAATTTCAATAACTTTAATTATTTTAAATGGGTAGTTCTGTATATTTTATGTTTTTGGGAATCTACTACTCAAATTACATATGACAGTTTTGCCAAATTTCCCAAAAATATTTCAAACATTTATTATTTAAACATTTTTCCGTTTATATAAAGATAGTGAATGATGCATATCGTGAGATTGGCAATTAAATTTTCTATCTAATGGCACGATGGTCCTTGGTAGGTGCCATTAAAAAAAAGACTTTTTCTCAAAAAACACGCTTAGAAAATGCTTTTCCTTCAGGAACGATCTGTTATTCATCAAATTAATAAAACAGGTATTATTACGGGTTACTAGATTCATTTAGAGCACATTTTCTCCAATCACGGCCTTCCATGAGAAAAAATAAAATTTGAAAAAAAAAGAATTTTTTGTTTAGAAAAACGAAAATTTGGCATCAGTATCATATGTGATTTCAGCTGTGCATACCAAAAAAACCTAAAATGTATAGGGTGATCCATTTAAAAAATCAAAGTTAATGGTACTTCCGGTGAAATCGGAAGTTGGCCATTTCAAATATATCTGTGCGTCAATCAGAAATTATGTCTAGTATCTACGTATCAAATCGATGCATAAATAAAGAAGATACAAGCATGGCCCTGGTCTCATTTTTGCTCGGTATATGTAGATATCTTTATAAAAGCAATCACAGAATGTAAATATGGTTTGGTGCAATATAGAATTAATTGTTTTCCAAAAAAATTAGAAAAACTGGAACTGAAGTTTACTTTTAGTTAATTAAGTTTTACATAATATTGTTTAGTACATTTGCAACTGTTTTATTTGTATTATAATCGAGAAAAATAATCTTTCAAGATTTCTTCAGATCTTCACGTTTCAAGGTCCTTAGGTGACGAAAAACTTGTTTTCTCAATTACGTCTGTCTGTCTGTCTGTCTGCCCATCTGTCCATTTGTCCGTCTGTCCGTTTGTTGGCGGTAAAGCTCGAAAACTATTTGTTGAAGTAAGACGATATTTTGCATGCGGTTTATATGTCTAATTGGCTCGAAACCGAATATACACGGTAATGCTCAAATCCCACTGAGTTCGAATCTCAGCGCCAGCAATGTTTTTTTAAAATTTGCAAATTGATGCAGTTCGCATTACCAAGCGTTTGCTTTTATTGTTTTAGTATTATTAGACCGCTGGTTGCATATTCGCATGCTCCAAAGACTAGTCGAACAGTTTTGAGAGTTAAGCAACTTTCGCGGCGGTCGGAACTCGGACCGCTGGGTGTCCGACGTATAGTGGTAGTAGAATCGTAGCCAGCCGTGCCTCGGAGAGCACGTTAAGCCGTCTGCTCCAGTTGTCATTTCGGTGACAGTTGTTAGGTTACGTCAGAGGCGCTTGCGCAACCTAAAACCTCTGACACCTGGCTCATACGATACAAAAGTAGTATTATTTGGAACCTTAAGATAATTTATCCCTAGTTGCATTACAACTTCCACTTGCAAGGGGCATTCTGAGTAAAGCCCTTTCTAATTTTTTTGTAGTTTAAAATTGAAAAAATAGGCATTTGGACTCCTCTGTAATATTATGGTACCTAACAAATAGTAACATAAATCAAATTCATAGTTCTTGAAAAAATGTTTTACGGGTCCGGCAACTAGTATCACCTATTTTTAGTAGGCTGTTAATATTTTGTTATTGACAATTCTATTGTCAGATTTGTGTGCGTTAATTTATGCAGTTTAATAAATCATGGATAATTTATCAACGCTTATACGTGGTTAAAAGCTTTATACGAAGTCAATCAGTTGTGAACACAGTTGTTTTCGAGGTTTAGTGACATAACATGGCCGTTCAATTCCCCGATTTGACGGCTCCTGATTTCTTTTTGTGGGGATATCTGACGCAGAGTGTCTACGAGAGGCGTCCTCAAACAATAAAAGACCTTAAAATGCGTATTTCAGAAGAAATAGAGAGTATCGAACCAAAATTGTTGAGAAAAGTGATGAAAAACTTTAGACAAAGATTGCAGTACTGCATTGAGATTGCAATATTGCATCGAGGCTCAGGGAGGCCATTTAAATGAAGTAATTTTTAGGAACTAAAATTGCACATAATAAAGTTGATATTCATCTAAAATTTGTTTCAATCCATTACATTCTATCCTTAGGACAGGTCTTGGAAAATAGGTGATACCAGTTGCAGGACCCTGTATGAATCTAATAAGGTAACAAACACAATTTATAGGGTATCATGCTTGAAAGCTATTAAGCAATTAAATTTTTGTTTCGGGATTAGAGTAGTTACAGTTTTTCGTTTTTGTTACTGGAACCTAAAATTCAGGCGACCATGTTGTCAAAAGTGTGAGCATTTTTTATATTGAAATTTTGGAGTTACCAAACAAGCACTTGAACTGTATTAGTGCACGTACTCTAACCATTAAAGTGGAGCACACGTATCGACTTGTGGTTGTGCACTAAACGAGAACACTGTTTTAAAGCTAGTTATAAGAAAAGACAAGGTGACACCTTTTATAATCGAAATGGTCAACAATAAATTGTGGCTAGATCGCTATGAGTAATTTCAATTGTTATGGAATATGAGGCGGAGACAATTAAATTTGTTAAAATT
Organism: Agriotes lineatus; assembly: GCA_940337035.1. NCBI lineage: Eukaryota > Metazoa > Arthropoda > Insecta > Coleoptera > Elateridae > Agriotes > Agriotes lineatus. The sequence continues at coordinate 475 of CALNHX010005403.1, read as the reverse complement.
AAGAATTTTGTCAAATTTGAACACCACTACAGCAAAAATAATCAAACATACGCGCAATTATTAAACTACCATGCGTAACATGCTTTACATTACAGCATTACACGGTTTCAAGGATTCTTCAAAGTACATTTTGTTATGTAAAGGTCCTGTCACTTGCCAGCAACTTCATAGATCAAAACAAACTGTAACGGGTAGTATTATCAGTTGGCACTTTTTGTCCACTATCGTGCAATTTTAGTCAGCAAAATCGAGAACTTTATATTGTTTCTCAACTGATCATTACTACAGTAATTTTTTCAATGTCTTAGCTGCAATCAAAACACATAAAAGACTTGCTTCATTGATTGAGGCGGTGTGTCTTGCCCTGCCCCTTTTAGCATAGTATTGGAATTTGCCTGACCTTACATACCATATTTTTCTAATTATCTGTAGTACAGTTTTTACATTTGAAGAATTCTTTGGAAAATAAGACGAT
>CALNHX010005402.1:0-107604 GCA_940337035.1 Agriotes lineatus | reverse complement strand
TTCAGTTCTTCTTTCTTCTCTGGAAGTTTTAATTCCTTCACATTTATTTTCGCCGATGGTGTCGTTTGATCCACCTTTTTTAAACGCAGTTGTAGTTTTGCGATCACAGGATTGTGGTCAGAATTTATGTCTGCCCCTGGGTAGGTCTTTACGCTGGTTACACTGTTGCGAAATCTTTGATTAATAAGGATATAGTCGATTTGATTCCTTACTGTATGTTCGTTTGTGTGTTGTGGAGATGTCCACGTATAGAGCCGCCTAGGTGGTAGAGCGAACCACGTGTTTAATACTACCGAGTCTGTTTCCTGGGCAAATTGAATTAATTTTTCTCCGCGTTCATTTCGTGTTCCTAATCCTTGTTCACCTATTACACTATCTACACGTCCTTTCCCGACTTTGGCGTTAAAGTCTCCTAGGATAATATTTACGTTATGCTTCTTGGTGGAGTTTAAAAGAGTATCGATCAAACTGTATACTTCGTCTACTTCTTCTTCAGTTCCATCTGTAGTTGGCAAGTAAACCTGAATTACATTTATGTCAATATTTGATCCCTGTAGCTGTAACATTGCTATTCTGTCTGATATAGGTATGAAGTTCTTTACATATTTTCTTATGTCTTTAGATACTACTATTGCCACCCCATATAAATTGTTATTTATGCTTCCAGAATGGTACACTGTAAAGTCATCAGTAGTTCTAAATTGTCCGCTATCTTTCCATCGTGTGCTACTGATTCCCAGTACATTTAATTCTAGTCTTTTCATTTCTTGTATTAGGTTTGCTAGTTTTCCAGCTTCGAACAAAGTTCGTACATTCCATGTTCCTATTTTTAGAGTGTTATTTGTTAAATTACATTTACCATCAGAAATATTTGTCCTTGTATTATTGCTTACGTTTCTGTCATAGGGATTTCGCTTGCTGACGACCTGAGAGGCCCTATGGTCTTTTCTAGCTTGTCCTCCCCTGCCGGATCTTGGCTTCCGTTGCACATGATCAGTACGTTTCTCTCCTGATTGGTTTATTGCCATATTGCCATGATGATTGTACTAGGGATACTCTTATGAGTCTTTAATGCAGTGGTTTCCCGTGGCCTTCTGCATCTCCACGCCGTTGACCATACTATTGCGTTGGTTCGTCCGCCTTTAGGAGCGGTTTCTCACTCCAAGGGCAAGAAGGTGCCCTTACTCATACCAGCTCATCCACCCGTAGTTGTTGGCTAGCAGAGATGATTGCTTATACCGGAAATCATTCGGAATAATAGGATAGGACATAGGGTTGGTAAATTAGAGTTTTAGGTAGGATTTAGGTTTTGACATGGTTTCCTCCCGGGTTTGTGATGTGAGAGTGGAACCAAGGCTCGCGTGGGCAGGGTCGCATCCCTGAAGTAGACCTGTTTCTGTCGGGATCACAGAGAGTGTCTACCCGCTACCACATTGTTGATATAGATAAACTAAAATCTCCCCTATCTTCTTTAATATTCATTTTAAGACAATAGCGTATTAAGACTTTTATATCACAAATTAATTTTTATTTCAAGTTTTTAAAATATATACAGGGTGTTGCATTAAAAAACTAAAAGTTTTTAATTTTGTCGCAAACTCGTTATTCGATTCTTTTTATTAATTGCATATTAATCAGCGCCAAAAACACTACTAGTTTGCTAATTTAACCTACTTTGTAAAATTAATAATAACAAAGATAGCAATGGTGCGCACTTAATTTGAATCACCCTGTATACAAAAAATTCGACAATCCGTCTACAAAAAAATTCCCTCAGGGGTAATCTGGGAAGCCTTCAATACAAAATTCTGCAATTCTTTCAACACAAAAATATAAAAAAACGAGCATAAGCAAATCTGTAAAATCAAAAAGAAAAAGGTTTCTGACGTAAATCGGCTTAGCGTTCTCTTCACAGTACTAGGTAATATAATCAGGAGGGTGCAGACATATCAAAAAATCCTAAAAACTTGTTTTCTCCAATACATCCACCAGCTGGTGTATTAATTACGGAGATGCAGCAATCCCTTAATCACAGAACTCCCATAACGGGTTCGAAGCAGTCTCTAAAAATTTAGATGCATTATTTTTTAAAATTTAGGTAAAGTAGACTAATAAGTAATTTTATTACCACAGTGTGACGAAATGACACTAGAATACCTAAACGCCAACGTAAGTTACTAAATAACCATAGTAAATTTCACGGTAACCATAGATTTACGAAATAGGTCAGACAATTCGTTAAAACCTAATAGAACGCGTCTGATCAACTAAGACAGTACGAGATATCATACGCAATCTACTGGATAAGTAAAGCAATGCATTAGTCGGCACGGACTGAGAAGTATGTCAGAGACACTTCCTAAATTACTAACGTCATATTAACGCATACCTAACTGTCTAAATCTGAATATGGCAGGTAAATTGTGAGCTCCCAGAGCTAATTAGTCCAATCTAACTTTTTTATAGAAGGTCTGACATAACCAAGAAACGTCACATAACTCGAGAAAAAAACAATCGTTCAACAGTGACTGATAAAAACCAACCGCTTATATCATTTTCAATTCCCATAGCAATTAAGTAGCTTAAGCTCAGGTGAGGCAAATCATTAGGGCTAACAAGTGTCGATTTATTAAGCTTAGACTGTAGGAGAAGGTTGAATGCATAAGGGCATTTGGAAAGCAAAAGAATATCCTGGTTACAACATTTGCGGAAATAGACAGGACCAACATCTATGGATCTATTCCGAACTGCAACAAATAAAATCAAATGGTTAATATTCGTAATGGTCATCAACGTCCACAGAGGATAAGGCACAAGAAGAAGAAGTGAAAACAAAACATCACGAAAAAACACTTACTCAATCTCCTATTACATGTATTGTTATTACCATACAATATTACTCCTTTGTTATTAAATCGCATTGCCTTTTTTATTGCTTTCACATTAGTGAGATATTTTTTTTCCTATCTTTCATCCTGCTTTTTCATACTGTATGTTCCATTTTAGTATGGAGTTTCTGAAATTGGATAGAGTTCCTGTATATGCAAGAGTTGGGGCATGTAGGTGATTTGCTTTGAATCCGCAAACTATGGAGTACCTACCGGACTTTTGCTGATTTTAAACTCGATGCATACTTCTTCCAAATAAAACAAATGAAATATATTTTTGCTAAATCGCATGGTACTTGATTTGGCAATGGCCCATCTCTTAATACATACAGGATCTCTAAAATTGGATTGCTCTTGCTGACATCTATCGGCTATTTATAGTTATCAGTTTAAATTAAATCAATTGCAGCTCTAATTTAACTGAAGTTAATTTAAACAAGCAAGGTAACAATAACATCCTTATTTTAGCATTGCAATTAAAAGCCGGCCCTTACTTTAAACGTAGCATCATTATTATTACAATTTAAGACGCCCTAAAACGAGTTAAATGTATTGACATAATTTTGTTAACGATTAACAGGCTGAAAAAAGTAAAAACATATCGCAAGTGCGTTTAAATTCAAAATACAAATAGAATTGGAGAAATTGTTCTGACAATTTAACTGATGTCATTGTCAACCAATGGCTGTCTTCAATTTAAAAATAAACTACCAATCGAACGATTATTTTAGTGACAATAATTCGAGGAGCTTTATTTCAGCGACAATAATTCGAGGAGCTTTATTTCAGCGACAATTTTTTCTGTAACAATTATTGTAGTGACAATATTTCGAGGAGCTTTATTTCAGCGAGAATTTTTTCTGTAACTATTTTTTAATGAAAAGTTAAATTGTCAATACGAATAGGACTCTAGGTCGAAATATTGCAGACAATTTTTGCTCTTCAGATTGTCTCGTTTCTGTTGCTTTAGAAAATAACGACTCGTGCAAGCACTCGTCGTTATTTTCGCCGCAGAAACTCGTATCTAAATCGCAAAAATTATTGTCGGCAATATTTTGACCTCTCGTCCTATTATTTCTGAAAATCGTACGACACTCATTAATGACCAATAGAAAAATTAGTTCACGAGCCGTAACCAAGACAATAAAAAAATTTCTTGGAAATTTTTTGTAGGTAGACCAACCTAACTGTGAGGGTCTGTGGCGTTACGATTTTCTTACCGAATCTGCATTCGAGCATTAATTCATATCCGGAAATTATTTTCGTGCATCCCAACAACGTCCTAATTTGCCCTCGCGTCCCGCTCGGGCAAATTACTACAACGTTGTTGGACCGAACTCAAAAAAATTTCCGGAAAGAATTAATGCTCTTATGAGATTATATGTGAAAATTTTTCTGGGTTACCTACCCTTAAAATCAATGGCTTCAATGTATAACTTTTAAATGTGGTTACCGTTACAGATATGAACTAAAGCACACAATGAAATCACGAAAAATATAAAAAGCTCGCACTCGTTCCTTGAACAAACAGTAACTGTATCGCGTGTTATTTTAAATCAGTTGCAAACCTACATGCATGCACATATAACGGCGTGTTGATCGAAGGATAACATAACATGGTCCTTGGCGGCAAAAGCTGCTTGAGATCGTGAGGGTAGCAGAAAAGTAATAAAACTTGACATTAGGCATAACTGTCGACTGCTATCTTCAGCGCCAGAACAAGATATTTTTATTGGGACAGGCAGTTAGGTTCAAGGCAGGTCAAAATGTTGCGAAGGTGTTCGATCCTGTGTCCTAGTACAGGCTAAGTTGTAGATGCCAGCCTTTCAGCCTATTATGCCAATTTAGGTGCCTGCAAATGCACTCCAGTGACAGTACAAAGAAGGCCTTGCATGCGGCGCGTTTGCCTTCAGAAGTAATGTGTTGCTAATGTACAGGAGTGGACAAAACAAGGAGGCATTTGGAAGACAATTGCCCAAAGTTGTAAATACCTTCTTCAGATTGCGTTCTTTATTCTTTCCTAATAGATGGCTATACAACTGATATCCACAATATATCAGAGAATAGTGAAGAAGAAAAAGCCAGCAATGAAAGCACAGTATTAGCCCCAAAAACAGCAGGATATAAAACCATAAGTAAGGCCGCTCACCAACTGATCATTCATTTTTTTAACACGAAGAAATTGGTTTGATAAATCAACAATACAAGTTTACAAGTTTTCCACAACATTGTAAGTGGCAGCCTGATAAGTGGTTCAGCAGCTCCAGCATTTAGCATCTCACCTGCCATTAAAGCAGTGCTACCAACAAATTAGTACCTACGTCTAAACTGACTGCGTTGGTGGCCGTTATGGGCCTACTTGGATATTTATAAATCTGGACATTGCCAGGTGTAATAAATTGCGTAATAAATTACTTGGCTAATTTTCGAACCAGATAGCAACTCGAAAAGATCGTAGGTGGCGGCGCCACTGCAGAACAGTTATAAAAACGATACCCTATCAGATGTCCCCCTATAAATAAGCTCGGACGTGCTGCTCCCACGCGGCCGCGGCTGTGAACGATCTGGAAATGGACAAGCAGCGTCTATAAAAATTAAGAAATTTGCATATTTTAATTTTTGAGAGCCCACTGTTTGCCGAGTTCGTTCACTTTGGCAGTTTCCAGTCTTAGCAGAGGTTGGAATTTACAATTTTCTGAAATTACGTGAAGGCAATGAAATATAGTTTGAAAATAAGTATTTCTTGTTAAAATTTTCCGTTTAAATGGAAAAAGTTCTATGTTCACAAAACTCATTCAGAATGACTGCAAAAATTATACAAACTGTTATGGTAAGCCTCCAAACAATTTTGTTTTTACAGTGTACCGTAAATTAAGCTACCATCTAGGTGTTGAATATGGATTATGCTACTTGTCACGTGAACACATGACAATTTTAACAAATTATAAAAAAGCAGCATTAGAAACCGAATTATTACACAAAGCAGCAGTTTATTTGTCAAAACATAAAAACGTAAGAGCAATTATATTAGCACAAAAATGATGTACTTGTTGAATATATCTAGAATAAATATTTTATGCAAAATTTCAAAAAACAATGTGTATTTTCATCATACGTAAAAATAAGGGTAACTATAGTTATTATGTTACTAATCTAACCAAAATGAGTTTAGTCAGTAGCTAATAGTTACTCCACAATAATACATAACACCATATCATTCGTGGTTTTAAGAGGAATTCTATGTAATTAACTCTAAAAACCTTATACAGGGTGTATTTAATTGTGGTCTTTTATTGCTATTAGCATTCGACTAACTTTTGAGGATTTAAAAATGTGCCGTAAAGCTTTAAATTTGAGGTAAAAGAAGACAGTTTAGAAATAACATATAATTCAAAAAAAGATTTATTAAAATTGCCCTAGGAAAAAAAAATAACGTATGTAGCCGCTTGCATTTGAAACATTTAAACTACTATAAATGTTACATGTATTCTGTCAGGGTAAACTCATTCAACAATAAGTTTTTACCGTTCCACGCTCTTAAAGTACATTTTTAGCATGCGCCCTATTTGGTAATCAGTAAAAACCGTGAACTGAAATATAAAAATTTAAGGGCTTGTCTTAAAAACGGTTTGGGGCTTGTCAAATTAAGCTAACATAAAGTGACAGTTTTGTAAATTAAAATGACGTACTTTTTGAATCAATACAACACATACAGCTTATTCCTAGCTTTTTCTTCCCTGGCCGTTTTCTTCTAAATCTATTTTTAAAATTAGTTGTTATAATTGATTTAAAAAATGGTAACTCCCGCAGTCAAAATGCAAGTGAACTAAAAAAGTTATACTACATGTTATCAGAAAATATATTGCATTAAACCTGTTTTATTTAATTGGAGAATTTAAGGAAAGAGATGCAGAGTTAAAGCTTGGACAGTTTCCTTTCTAAGTAAGAAAATAAACAATTCAGATTCTAGCATTTAAGATATACAATTTGCAGAAAAAAGTCTGAGATACTCAGAATAGTAATGGTGTTTATTAGGCTATTGGCCCTACTAAAAAAAATAAAATATTAATATTAATTCTAAAAATCGCTACAAAGAAATTATGTTCGAAAATCGTTCAAACTTTAAAATGAGATGTCACTTGCTCTATGTTGTCATTTAAAGTATTGAAATTTGTGAATTATTTTTGCAGGCTAGCCACGAAAACAGTAATGATAATGCAATAATCTAAATGTAAAAATAAAAAACAAGAATGTGAAAGATTATTCCACTGTCGATTGTGTTTATAGAATTCCAATAATATAGTTTCTCTTTTCCTGCTTTCTGCTTCTCTAATTACGTGTATAAAAAGTTCAAACTTGAAAATATACGGTACCCAAGAAAAGCGCCCTTAGGTGCTTTCCAATGTAGTACAATGAAATGTTATGAATCAGTTATTTATCAAAACAAAAACACCAAAAAAAATTTGTTTTGCCTTCGACCATACCTCAAAAGTTGACGTTGCCTTCATTTTCGGAGGAACTATCGTAAGAAAACGACCCAAAACTTCAGGAAGGTTACTGGCGACTGGAAACGTGTACACTTACGAACATACGTACACCGCACAGCACGTTTATTAGGCACCCCGAAATACGAGGGAGGGATCTAGTGGGCTGGGGTCTTCACCAAAAGATCCGCACAGCCGAGACGGATATTTGGAATAATGGGTTCATTAGTCGGTTGACACGAATTTTAGAGATATTTGACTCAGAGTAGTTTTCGATATGAGGTAATTTCAATACTTCGTACACTTCGTGTCGAAGTAATACTATGGTTTGTGTTGATAAAATATAAGTTGGAGCGAAATAGTATATTGTACGGTTAAGAGGTGATAGTGCATTCTTGCCGCTTGTGGATGAATACTACAATTAATTGCAATTATGCAAAAGCGGCAAGAGCATTTTAAGCTCGAAGTATAAATACTATTTCATTTTATTAAAAATATCAATTAACAATACCTACATTTAAAATTACTGGCGTAGTATCTGACATGTGATGCGATTATTAGAACAAATGATGAGCGTTATCAAAGAAACACCCTGACATGGCTAACTGTTTTACTCGTGCGGAAATTCAAAACGCTCAGCGAGCAGCAAAATTCTGAAAACGTTCACTCACCGGCGAATAGGAATTTTCTGTTGTCAAATGACAGAATAAACTACTTTCGATGTCAGTTGTCGAAAAAATATGTTCAGTGCATAATGGAAGCGCTGCAACAATAATACTTTTACAAAGTGTGATAATTGGAAATATGAATTTGAGGTAAGAATTTGAGATTGCAGGACTAACAGGCAAACTTTTGGAAGCAATTCATATTTTTTTAATTCTAAATTTCTAGAATATGCAGGCAGAAAAAGAAAATGAATAGATACTTTTGTTTATTCTTTATTTTATTTATTTTTTATTATTAAATAAGTCCAAGTAGCAAAGAAGATTGATATGTATTGATTGATATACAGGGTGTATACAAATTTGCCCAAAAGCTCCAGGTAGCGATATTCCTTGTACAATTTTGAGTCGAAAACCTTAATACTAAAATGTTGGGTTGGTGTTCATAAGCTCCCACGATCGGTAGATAAGAAACTTTATTTTTTCAGGTAAAGTGCTTTTTTTGTTCTAAATTATGACTCCATGCAAAATTTCAGAAATATCGGTCTACTTATAGGAAACCATGTGCACTAGCTGAAGTACTTTTATGGTAACACGGTTTCATATAACCATATAAGAAAACCGATATTTCAGAAATTTTGCATGGGGCCATAATTTTACATTTTGAATAACTTTCCTCCATGACATTTTGGTATATTTAGAATAAAAAAGGTAGTTTACCTGAAAAAATCATGTTTTTTATCTACCGCTCGTGAGGGCTTATGCAGACCAATACAACATTTTAGTATTAAGCTTCTCGACTCGACGATTGTACAAGGAACATCGCTACCTGAAACTTTTGCGCCAATTTGTATACACGCTGTATATATTTTGGCAACTGTTATAAGAACATTAAAATCCAAGTCTATATTCTTTCTTTAAGAAATATAATTTTAAAGACGAATAGCAATTTAATTAATGTCTGGCAGATCTTTCCACCGTGGTGCTAAAAATCCCCGTTCCTTGCACGCGAGTGCCAATTGTAGCAAACATCAGATAATAATCACAAAAAGGCATTCTTAATTAAATCGTCGCAGTGAAACCACGCTATTCTGCTTGCGGCTGAAATGCTTTAGTTTTGTTGATTTTGTTAAACTTGCTTTGAAGAGCTGTTTCAACACAAACGACTCCTCCCTGGCTACTTCATATGCAGTATTTTCATGCACATCTTGTTTGCTCTCAATAGCTGAGCTAATTTTAGGCCACATATTTTAAACCTTTACCTAAAGGAGTGTTTATGAGGAGCCTCTCAGGTAAAAGATTCAATAATAGAATGTTGTTTGTAGAATCCAATAATGAGGCTGAATGTTTAAGCAATTGATAAGATATGAGGAGACGTTTTTATGGTTTTTGGATTAAGCATGAAAACAAACAGGTATTTTACTGAAAGAAATTGTTTTTCAACATAGTCGCATTGCTTAAGAATGCAAGTATTAGAACGTTTTAATAACAACTTGCAACCTTAATAAAAATAATATTTTGATTTTGCGTTTAAATTACCCTCTACAGCTGCTGTGAGTTCGTTGTCGTCTCCCTATCTGTTTCTTCTGAAATATTTTAAAAATGCGATTAAAAAGTATTCATACGAATCTAAATCTGGACTGTAACGGACTATTGCCGTGTAACGCCAAGATATTCGATTTACTCATTGTTTCTTTTTGGGTTGGCTCTTCACCAAATTTCCTTGAAAAACTACTGTATAAATTGGGCTATTGTTTTATAAATTGACATACGATGTTTGAAGACATGTGATTTGTATTGTCGGTAACCTAATTTTACCTTGCGGTGTAAAGGCTGTTGTTTTACAAGGTTGCGTCTGGCGGTACAATGCTCAACTTGCCCCGAATTCGGGTTACAAAGTTAGAGCTCGAATTTTATGCTTGCGCAGCAACTATTGTGTGAGGTGTTTGGTGCGCTACCCGGCTTCTTATATATGTAATTTCAAAATTTTAAATAGAGAACATGTAGCTAAACAAGAAGGTACCTAGTCTTTGAAAATAAAAATGTCTCCTCGTATTTGTGCATTCGAAATTCGAGCGAAAACAGACGATGGTGGCTTACAGATTCTTCCATGTATTTTTGTTTTACTATAATATTTCGTATTTCACTACACTTTACAAGATAAAATATGTCTTTTAAAACTATGTCAATATGAATTTTCTAAAATATGATGTAAAATTAATACAAAACAAGTTTAATATTTTGTCAACTCTAATTATACAAAGCGATCAAAAGTAAGATTGATCACGAGAGCCCAGGAATATTATGACCACTGGCTACACTACACTTTATAAAGCTGCATTTGAACTACAATTAACTGTATTGTTAGTTCATGTAACTTTAACAGTCTAATAAGCTCCATAAATATGCAAAAATATGTAACTTAAACCAAATTTCTAAAGGGTGTTTTTTTTAGAGTGATAGAACTTTAAATTGTAATAAAACACAGAAAAATGTTTTTAATATCCATGAAATTGGCTTTATTTGAAAGATAATTTTATGGCATTTATGTTTGAATATGATTTCGGGCATGTGGCCGTCGCGGCTGGCGTGTACATGACGTAATCTGGAGGTCCAATTTTCACACACTCTTCGCAGTAAATCAGGCTGTATTTCGGCAATAACGCGTCGAATGTTGGTTTCCAAGTGCTCAATTGTTTCCGGTTTATCGACTTAGACATGCGACTTTACATATCCTCAAAGAAAATTATCTAACGGCGTCAAATCGCACGAAAAAGGTGGCCAGTTAACAGATCCATTTCGTGGATCCATTTTGTGGATCTGTTAATTGGCCACCTCTTTCGTGCAATTTGACGCCGTTAGATTATTTTCTTTGAGGATATGTACTTGGAAGCCAACATTCGACGCGTTATTGCCGAAATACAGCCTGATTTACTGCGAAGAGTGTGTGAAAATTGGACCTCCAGATTACGTCATGTACACGCCAGCCGCGGCGGTCACATGCCCGAAATCATATTCAAACATAAATGCCATAAAATTATCTTTCAAATAAAGCCAATTTCATGGATATTAAAAACATTTTTCTGTGTTTTATTACAATTTAAAGTTCTATCACTCTAAAAAAACACCCTTTACATTAAATTGATGAGTAATATTAAAATAGCATGTGCATAAGTTAAGCAATATGTTGAAAATGAATTTTAAACTTCTATGAAATTTGACAGTTCTATATCAACAAAAGACATGTTATAGATTAGGCAAGTATTACTGTTTTCAATGGCTTCGGCGATTAAGTTTATTTTTGAACTCCCTGTACTTGGTGATGACTTGCGCTATGCAGCATAGCGATTTAAATGCTGAAATTTGAATGCCACATTATTTTATAGGTAAAGTGTAAATGTTTAACTCTGATAATTAATTAATTTTTAAATCAAAGGTTTATAAATACAGAAAAGTTAACGGTCGTAGAATTCTGGGTGAGCAAAACATTTTCGTTGCAGCCATTTTTTCAAGTTACAGTACAAACATTCTAACAAGGAAACAACGATCGTGTACCTCAACGAAACATGGATATGCCACAATAAAAGTACATTCGACAATGAGTACACGAATATGACCCGAGCAAAATTAAAAGTGTAGCTAGTAGATTTATCATTTTGCATGCGGGCTGTAAGTTGGAATTTTTTATGGCTATGCCTGTTTACTGAACTACAATGACCAGATGTCTCTGAAGAGAAATATTGCTATATTGAGTAATCAATCAGATATTTCTTGCCTTGAACATATTGTACAAAATATGTCCATATAATTTGGTTCAGGTTGGAAAACCACGTATCTTTTCTTGTACAAGAATAAAAATCGATCAACTATAATGTCAAAATACCGACCAAAATTACAAAAAATATGGGGATTAATAAAACCATTCAAGACAAACGAACATAAATGTTACGTTATTGATAACATTTTGGAAGACAGGGGTTTGCAAGGGCTATTAGTGTAATCACATAACCTCACAGCGTTCATTCAAAGATAGGGTTGAAAACGTATGACGTGAAGTCCTTTCAAAATGTGTGTCTGGCATATCGCAACATTTTTGTAGGTAGACTGAGTAAAACATCTGGGCAATCATTCATTAGAAAACATTTTAGCTTTTATTATCTCATTGGTCGAATCTTACGAAGCTTTCCTCATAATGATTGCATGTAACATTAGACGATACTGGAACAGCACCTTCAGAAAACGGCGATTACATCTTTCAACAAGACAATGGAGAGTGCCATACTGACAAATAAATTAAAAATTGGTTTGGAATGAACGACATACCAACTCCTATTAGACTAATCAGTCTGTCAATGGTTAAAACCTGTTATAATTAAGGACATAGAAAATAATCTATAACAAATTTAGTCGATTTCAAGACCAGTTTAAGAAATTGAGCCAATAGAAGGAAATGACACATTTTCAATTTGATAACAGAATTTTTTATTTGCAATATTTAAAATGGAAATTACTTATAACTAACAGTCCAGGGGTGGAGTTTACAACCGCTTACAACCGTTGACGTCGTTAACGTTTAATCATACTGGTAATTATAACATTCAGACTACTAGCAACCAACATGTCTGCAAGAAACACAACAGTTTTTTTAAATCATAATATAAAACGCTACAAAGCTGAATAGTCGGGCTTATAACAAATGATACTGAAAGCAGTTCTTTCGCAGCCAACAGCGAGCAAAATAATCGCAAATGTGTTACAGGTTCCATAAGACGTTATTTATATTTAAAAACCAGGTTTTAATCGTTTATCCGTGGGGGTTACGTTAATAAACATAAATTGTCTATTATTGGGACAACGGCTTTTGGCCTCCCAGCAAGTTATAACATTTAAAAAAAATAATTTACTTGTACCTAAATTTTAAAGAAACCTGCGTGACGTTATATTTTAAGGAAATTCAGACTTAAAAGTGTATTACTTCAAATCTTGGTGTACCTAATTAAAATTAATCTCAGCTAGTGCATTGTCTAATAGCGTCGAGTAAAGTTTATGTATCAACGTAAATGTTTAAAAATTCAGTGAATTCAGAAATCTTACCTTTTACAATTGGTTGAATTGTAGTATCTTTGTAATGTGTGAATCATTAATAAAACATTAAATTTATCTGCAGTATTTATGGCAGTATAAAGGCGAAGTACTGAAAGTAAAATCTATGACAATTACAACAATTCTTATTTTTATTACATTTTTAAAGCTCACTTTTACTGATTTCTTTATTCTTAGAAACGGTAGGGGTTTTATGTTACTCACTTCTGTGTTAATTGCACTACAAGCTCTAAGTTAAAGCTATAAACGTTAAAAGCTGTACTTATCTCTAAGTATTTTTTTGGTTTAGCTGCTAATAAATTAGCTAATGAAAAGTTCACAGCTTCGTAGTAAAATTATATTTTCTTTAAAATATAGCGCAACATAAAAATCTTTTCAAAAATAATGCATGTGTGAAATAATTATTTCATACAATCGCGAATTTTTATTCTCAAACGATATTCAGTAGTTATATTCCTAGTGGGGAATATTGCAAGACTATTCCTCGAAGAAATGACATCCTTTGTATACCACACTATTCATTTTTAAAGAGTTTTCAGTTTTCTTTCTGAAATTTCTTATGTACCTAGCTGGTTTGCTTTTCTTCCCGCAAATACTCGATATTGCACTTGTGCAAATACACGGGTATTGTACTAGTGCAAAATTCGCTGTATTCGACTCTGATTCGTTCAAATTTTGAAAATTGATTGATGGGATTGGTTTATATTATCTGAGGGGAATAGTCAGTAAAAACTTTCCGATTTTATTTCTTTGTTTTTTTGTTCAACTATGCTATTTTTTAACTCATACTAATCAATCTAGTGTGAAGTAAGAAAAAAACCGAAAATCCCCGGTTCAAACAAAATCGTTATTCTTAGAAGCTCCGGAAGTTCCACTTAATTAGTACGTGACGAAAACTACGGTCGTGTACCTTTTCCTTGAATTCCATGTTTGGAACTACGCTTAAACATGTCGCAAATCAACCTTATAAGGCGGATTGAGTGGGTAATCCTTAAAAGTTCAATTTTAAAACCGATTGAAGACAAGTCAATTTTATATTTAGTGTCAATTGCATATACTGTCTTTATTTAAATTGCTATATTGTTTAAATAATAATAATAATGTTAGCGCTGAAAATGAAATTACAACGATATAAACTTACCTTTCGATTTTAATCTTATTTAAAAATACTCTGTAAACTGCAGCATTATTTTTTCATTTGTAAACATTTAATAATTGTAAATTTTCAAAAACTACGCCTAAAGGTTTTGAGATACGTTCGGGATTTACACAAATCAAACTAATCAATATAAAAAACTAAAATTTTACTTGAAAAGAACTGGTCTCTTACAATTATTGTAAACAGTATTATATCGTAACAATGTACTGCCAACATGTTATTTACAAGTAGGTACCTTCTAGCAGCAGTGCCAACGGCCCTGGCATTCCAGGCATTTTAATATTTATTAAATCTATTAATACTAAATATCAACATATTGTTCCAAGTACAAAATGTTATCAAACATTGTGTAACTTTGACAGATAAAAATATTTGTAATTAGTTGATTGCACTTGTAGCTACATAACAATAAAAACTCTATAAGTCACACCAAATCCGTACTATTGAAATCTACAACATGACGCATAATTGAATGTTGAAATATAGAAATGTTTTCCACTATTTATTGAAATAAATTTCAGGCGGGAGAATAGCAAAACATTACCTATTATTGTTATTACTATAATGCTTATTATAATATAAAACTGCGAGACAATAACGTTCGTTCTTTAGAGTAGAAAGAAAACTCTATTGATCCAAGTCAATATTTAGAAAAGTTTTATTTCTTTCTCAATGCAAGAAAAAGTGAAATTAGTACTTAATAATTGGCAATACAAGATATAAACAAGCATATCTTGTTTGGTACATCAGGGTTAAGTTTAAAAGCAATAAGTACTTATTCATGTATAATCAGTAGTAATACTATAAGTACTTCGATATTATCGGGTTAAGTGTCGATAACTTGTTGCACAATAATAAAAGAGTGCCAGTTTGACAGGTTAAATAGTCCGACCGCGCAGCGGGAGGATTATTCTGTCCCTGAAGAACTAATTCCAATTACTTACTATATGGTTTATTATAATAATCACAATTTTAATCTATACAAGATACTAACTTAAGCATGTTTTGTAGTTTTATAGAATTTAAAGAATTAAGAAAAGTTTTGAGAGTCGCATAAACCTTAAAATTAGGCAAGACAATTTTATAAAATGTCACAAATATCAGGCAAACGTCATTTTTAAAAATCTGGTTAGTTAATTTGTTGTTGTTTTCAAACTTTTAATTTTTTATAAAGAAAGCATACTCAACTAAGACAAAAACGTTAGAGGAGTTTTAGACTTCTCATTATGTTACAAGAAGAAGAACACTAAAGATCAGTAGAATTTCTTTTTATATTTTAGCAAATTTAGTATCTAAATCGACAAAAAATATATAGTTTTTATTCATATTAATAGTCTAAAGTGTGTTTTTATTCACGAAAAAGAATTCTCCAGAATGTAATTCTACTTTATTAAGAAAATGTAGCTCTATTTTACTCTACAAAACTCTCCAAAAGTATGAAATGTACATTTGCTTTATCACCAGAGTTCTTAATCATCAGCTAATTTCCCAACATTTAATTGTTTGCCTGAAATGCTCCAACCGTTGCTTTATTTTTTTAGTCTACTAAAAATTTGCAATTCTAAGTTAATGGTTACCTATTAACTGATTCAGTATTGAAACAGGAGTATCATGCATTCGTTTTTCAATGCTTATTGTTACAAACCTGAATTCCATAGCAATCTGATGTAAAAGCTATCAGCAATTTCTGGCTGTATCTTTTTTGTTCAAATTCTAGGGCTTTGGAACTAGTTAATTTTATTATTTAATTGACATTTATTTTATCTTTGGGGTCTGGGTATAAATTACATAAGAGTTTCTAAAAAATGCTCAAAGTTGGTAATGCTTTTTCTACCTTTATTTACACTAAAAGCAAATGCTACATCCGAGAAATAATAATCAACTATTTAGAAACATTATTAAAGGATGAAATAAAGTGATTAGATAAACAAAAACTAGTAAATAGATCGCAATCCCACTATTTTGGAAATAAATGTGATTTATCTTCGGAGAATTTCGATCTCTACACAGAGTGTGATAAACTTGCCTCTACAGCGTTTGAGTATTAATTCTGCAAATCAAAATAATAACGGAGTACTATACGAGATCAAAATTTTGAAGAAAAGTAGGTTTTCTCTAAAATCCTCAAATAAAAACTGCAATAATTATTATAATTAGCATAGTTTAATCAAACTGTCATAAACAACTGAAGTGCCAACACAAAAGCTCAATTGTAAATTACTTGAAGGCATTTTCCTTGCTTGATTTGAATTTGGTTAGCATTAACTTTAGTCAAATCAATTCTAATGCACAAAAATAACGTTGACTTTCTTTGGAAAATCGATTTTTGCAGCCGACCCGTTTCCGTAATGTCTGCTTTGACATTTAAATTTGCAATAATAGCGTGACTAAGTACTATTAATTTTATAGCTGTTTATTCCCAATTTTTCAAGAAAAACTAATTTTCGAGAGCCTGTTTAACGTAAAATATTCAAGAGCTCGCTCGTTATATGCGGTTTTGCGAAATTAGGAAGTCAAACTTTGAGAGGTAATATACACTCTACCCTTAACAATTAAAATTTTGGGGAGATAGTAAATATACATATTATTTTTAATAGATATTCAAATATTAGAATATGATTGTTTTACAGTGTATCTACCCTTAAATTGTAAATGTAAATCTTAATGTCGTTGAGCAATAACATTTAACAAATGGTTATAACTTGGTCAACTAGTCCAAATCGATTTTAAAAAACTATATAATAATAATTTTTACCTTTATTCAGGAAGGGGTTGTGGTCGTAAATGCCCCCCTCGGCCCTCCTGCAGACGGCCGCCAAAAGGCCACAAATGAAAAGTCGGATGGCTCCCATGGCTGCACTACTTCAACCCTGTCTTCAAGTTTGCACAATTCGCGGATTTGCCTCAATGTCACGGCCGTGACTTCTTATACGCTCCAGCATCCCCTCCAAGGACGATTGGCGAACTTAAAATTGCATAAAAGGCGATCCTCCCGCTGTCGGCAATACAAATCGGTTTTACTTTCAGGATTTAATGGGTCGTAATCTCGGAATTCCGCACGCCACCTACGACTCCGTCTTAGGTTTTGGGAGCAAAGCCGAAATTTGCGAAGATGAGCTGGTTAAGTCTCTTCGCTCGTATCGTAAGATAGTCCAAATAAGGCGTGCTATTCCTCAGAATGCATCCAAGGAATTTGTCGTTGAAATGTCACATTTCAGCACGATGCGATGCTTCATGGAGATAGGAACAGCTAACAACATTTCTAAATTAAATACTAATCTTCCAATATCAACCAAAAATTAAAGTCAAACACTGCTATAAAATTAAGTGTTAAACTTAGTAAATCTAACGATATATAAACTTAAGCTAAAAATTGCAAACAACCTGCTGTGCACAAAACGTTAGCCCAGTTGAAATTATCTTTATTTTAGAAACTAAATCGTATTTTACGAAACTACATAAAACTCCCAAAAATAATTTTCTAAACAAAATTTTATCTAAACAAAATTATATGTAAACAAAGATTATCTTAAAATTCTGAATTTAGTAGTAACAATGAAACAAATAAGAAAGTTTTAAAGTCAAATTATAAAGTACTAACTAAAATACTATTCCAACTCAGTTCTGGATTTCCAGATAAAACGTTTGACATCGATACGTGAACGAAGAAACGACTCAGAGACTGCTATATTTTTAACTAAGAACAAATTTCCATTACGTTAGATGGTGTTAAAGAAATATAAAATTGTTTACAGGTAGGGTTTAGTTCAAAACTAGAAATAGCAAACAAAACAGATGCTTAAAATTTAATTTTCAACGTTGATCTCCATCTATGTTGAGAATATTAAAAGCACTAGCTAATACTGTTTTATACACAACATTAGCTTGAGGATTAGACCTTCGTACAATTTTCATAACTAGGCCATAAGTAATTGATTTTACTGCTTAAATCAATGACATGCTGAGAAAATTCCAGTGGAGCAGCTTCTTAAAATAAAGCTTCAGGTAGCTCTTTTGAACACTAAACACTTCGCTAGCAGAAACTTTCTGCGAATTTTAGTTTCTTCATACGAAGCAAAATAGAAATATAAATTTGCCAACGCTGCTAATCAAAACCTAATGTTTGTTAATAAATAGGCTTTAAATAAATAAGAATAGTATTTATATATTCTTTATGATCAAAGTAGTTCGATGTCAGTACTACAGCATATATTTATGTACGTATTGCTGTGAAAGGTCGGAATTAATAGTTATTTATGTATTAAGGGCATAACCAATAGATTATAGCAGAAGGGATTGTTTACAGCGCGACGCGAAGCGGAGAGCTTTAAATTTTCCTAGAACTATAATCGTAATTAGGCACATGGTACATACAACGTTTTATTTTATTTTTATTCTCAAAATGGAAAAAAGTTAAAGATTCAGTAGTTTGACTACAGACTACTGCGTCATCGTTGTGCTGGCGCTGCTAACTTTTGGTGTGCTCTGGTTTCTATGCAGATTGTTGCTGTTGCTATTCTACATTGTTGGTGCATGTTATACTGATTAGCAACTTTATAGGCCGTAGGGCCATAAAAGCTATTTTACGCCTGCTATCGAGGTCCAATAAACAAGATTATAGTTCCAACATAAAATGAAATAATTTTACAGCCTTACTACGTTATTGGTGCGACAATACATTATGCGTGAAAAAACACGTTAATTGTATTTTTTTATGAGGGGTTAATTCCTGTGAGTTATACTTGAGAATTCTGGATTTTGATATGAAATAGTTTCTTTTTCGTGGAAACGCGAAATTTGGTTCAAAAGTGACCTTTATAGTTTAAAATCATGTCCTGAGTAACTTCTATGACTTTCAATTTATTCTTTGATTCACGGATAATTTTATACTATTCTTCAAGTAAATATATCCTATCATATGCTTCCTTAATTTCTATGGCGCCAAAATTTCTGTCGCAGGCAGAAAACTATTTTCTGACAATCGATGAAGAATGGTGTGTAAAGAAACTGAACCAAGTTTTGCGAACTGCAGTTGTCCGAAAATAAATAAATACGCCTTACTTCTCTTCTAATAAAATTATTAAGAAAGTAATGTAAAAATCTGACTGCTTCATTTGGCCCCTTAGCACCTACTATCTCATTATAAACAGAAAAATAACTTTGTCTTGAACTTGCAACGCGAATACAAAAATTATATAGTGTACCTGTATCTTATAAAACACAGCACCGGTTGGTGCTACAGGAAGTGGCATATTTTGTTGGAAATCGAATGAAAGTAGCTAAATAGACTGATCTTCATAAGCCAACTTCGTCTTTTTCTTCAAATCTTTATAATATGTTTCTACTTTCGTGACTAGTAACTCCTTTGATGTTTGAAATTGATTTTTTTCTTCGTTACTATCAGCAGATTCTATTTTTTTTTATTAATAATGATTTAGATTTTCTAAAAGAAAGTCTAAAGTTTTCTAGAAAATACTTCCAATAAAAGTAATATCTAACTTTTGGATTCGATTTGTTTTCTTGCAGCAAAGCATATTATTCGAGTTCGTATTTTGTAGATACCTGCTATGCATCTTTGTAGTATTTAAATTTGGCGATAGATATTCATGTTGATGTCCTTTTCGCTGTAGTGAAGGATGTATATATGTTGTGCGATTTGTTCTAATGCTACTTGTTCGACTTTGATCTATTTTGATAAAGCCCTCTTTTATTTAGTATTACGGTACAGAAAGTCCTTAGATAACTTATAGCCCTTTCCAGCCCATCGTTAGTTTTTAGGAAAATTGAGAGCATTTTGCGTTTTTACAAATCTTAGATTTGTCTACACTACTTCTTACATGAAATAAAAATATAAATAAATCACACAACTGTCCCAACCCAAGAGTTTCGCATTCACATTGAAATCAAATATTACCAAAGAGTTAAAGGAAATGACTTAAATGAGCTTCGAATAGTTTTGCTTAAATTTCTAAATCACAATAATGTTTGCCATTTAATTTATTTAATTTCATTTCGGAATCAGAATCTTGTTTATTGGCCTACTGAATCTTTGAATTTTGTTCGTTTTGAGAACCAAAATGAAATAAAATGTTGTATGTGCCACGTGCCTAAACACGATTATATAATTATCTCGGGAAATTTAAAGCTCTCCGCTTCTCATCGCGCTTTAAACATTTCTTCGTGCTGTAATCCATTGATTATCCCCTTAATACACAAATAATTATTCAACGCAAAAAACTAACCAAAACAATGTCATAAATACATTTAAAAAGCAGCTGTGATCAAAATTTACTTCAAAGTATTCATAAGAAACTGTCTTAGGTTTGCCAGCTTCAAATCTCCCTTGATATTCTATCTCTACGGTAAACTAAATAATTGTTCGAGAAAACTTCGGTATCAAATACGTGGTCGTGGAGCCAGGTCTCTGTTAGAACGATAATGTCAAAGTCGCTAGATAGAACATTCAACAAAAACTTATTTAACTTAGAGTTCAAACCTCGAACATTCTGATAATATATTTTTAACGTTTTGTTATTAATGGACATCGTTAAAGTCAATACTAGAATTAATTACGAAAATGCGACTGTTATCCTGCTTGCGCATCATAATCTTACCGTTTTTTATCCACAGAAACTTGATATTATGAGATTTTTTGAACACGCGACACTCGGAAAATAATTTCCTATTTGAAGGGGATAATGACTCATTGATATAAATGTGTTTGGCGATTCCTGTTGCGAAGCAAGGTCCTTGGTATTTAAGTCTCTCTTGATTTTTCTGGCTCTCAGGAACTCTTCTTTATCAAGACGACTAACAAATTTTATTATAATTCTCCTGGGTTCTTGAGGGTGATGAGGATCAGGCCTAAGTCTGTGACAAGCGTCTATCATATGTTTTTCTATTTTGAAATTAAGTGCTCGACCAATGCCACAGACTGTCGTAATGATGCTTTCATCTTTCGTTTCTGGAACTCCCTGAACCTCGAGACAGTTGAGCCGACTATATTGCTCTATTTTGTTAATTCGCTGTTTCATTTCGGTGTTTTCTTCCCGCAAGACCTTATTTTCAGTTTGTAAATTTTCCATACGGTTCAGGCAGTCATCCATCTTTTTCTTGGATTAATGTTTTTAAATCTCCGAGCTGGTCAGTATAAAAATCTAAAGTTTTTTGAAAATTCTCGAGCTTATCCGATAGTGCCTTGTTTTCCTCCTTGACCGCTTCTTTAACTGCTGACGTTATAGCCTGTAGTAATTCTGCGTTCATGCTTGTAACTTTCGATATACCTGTATTACTATCAGCTGCATTTTTGCCCTTGCACGACCCGCAACGCCAAGCGAGTTTGCTCTCAGTGCTGAGACCACGATAGCTAGTTTCCCGAAGATTCGCGCACACATAATGAAAACCACCACCGCAGCTCTTACACTTCACAAAATCTGACTCTGATGGCAAATTCTCGTTGCATACTCTGCACAGGACCATTTTGCAAACTCAAAAATAGTTAACTCACAATATGTACGTTGAAAATTAGCTTTGTTGCGGAGCGACCCACTTGTACGTTTATATGCTTATATCGCACTCTCTGTGTATTTTATAATTATTTATAATGCATATTTTAATAATATTCGGTTTTCAGATGATCCTTCATATAGTTAATCAAATATGGCATACAAAAGAAAACATAAACCTAGAACTAAACATGGAATATCAGATATCAAACAAGGACTACATGCAAATGTAATTTCATCAGATGTCGTTTGGCTGAGGAACCTTAAATCGTAAACTTTCTTATGAACAATATGACATTGGACCCATATTTTCATATTTTCAGGTTTAATTAATGGAAAATCCAACTAGAACTAACGTATTCTAATTATTACAACATTGTTAACAAACAATGTCTTTTTCACCGTAACTTTTTCACGTAACCTCACTTATTTCCACCTTTTAGGTTTTTGGTAATTTTTTAAAAATTATAATTAAACATATAAGCTGTAAAGGTGTTTACAACCCATTTGAATGTAAGTTGCTTGGTGTAAAAATTTACTTGACGTAAAAACTGCACCAAAACCATGAAACGAAACTCTCAGAAGAAACGAATCCATGGTCGGAAAATTTTAAATTTATAAAAATAGCTTTAATAGCTTAGTCTTAAGAGTTGTCGTAAGTTTTTCAACGTATCTTAAAGTTATTAATAGTTAGAGTCCTTTGTCAATCAAAAATTGTGCTTATTTTGGCCGATTCTATACAGAAAACATTGTTTCTCATATAATTTGAAGTTAAATCAAACGTTTGCCAATGTTGGTCTCTATAAACTATAAACTACATTGTTTTATTTGTACACTGTTGGGGAAACATTGTTTATACTTGTAGTACTACAGCATGAACACTATCATAAATAGTACAATTAAATTAAATATAATTTTAATATACATATATTTCACGCTTCTTTTTAACCAGCAGGTAATGCTCTAAAAAACCAAGAAAATTACTTGTAATTAAATTGAAGATGACAAAGTGTGAAGCTGTTTAGTATTTATGTATATATTTTTAATTACAGTTTGTAATGGTTGTAGCTGAAGTATATTTGTAAAATATGCTTTTATTTCGTAAAATGGTTTTACTTTTGAATGGAATATAAGTGTTCAAACCTTGGACGTTTCAATGTTTTTTCGTAATACCTACATATATATCAGTACTGTCTGCTTGATCGAAATATCATTCATAACAGACAATGCCGTTATAATTTAACAGCCACGGCCGTTATAACCGTTGTTACACTACCAAGTTATGTGTATTGTATTAATTTATTTAAATGCGACTTGTAAACATCCGTTGCTACACTACCAAATTACTTGCGGGAGTCAGGTTACTAGTAAGGTTTATTTATATTACTCACATTAAAATCACATATCGTACAATTAGCCACTTCTAGAAGATATTACGAAAACTGTTAAATAACATAGAATCGATATTACACATAACTCCGATAATTTAGTTACTTCGGCCTAATCGGCCTCGGCCACAAAATCTATCCTCGTCCGTTATATGCTCAATCCCGGCCTACTACCATTATAGTATATTACGTTACAAGATCGGTAAGTACACCTTAGAACAGACAGAAAAAAGAATCTGAAAGCTCGAGTGTTTCTAGTTTTTGAGGCATGTTCCTATAAGACACTTAACGATCGAATTTCGTATAAAAATACCGTCAAATACTACAAAAATATTGCTTGCCTAAATAAAGTAGGTGATTGTTGTGTCTATAGAAACCAAATACAAAACAATTTTCTATAACAGTCTTAGTACCGTTATATTCGTAACGGGCTTGTTATTTTATTATTGTCATACCAACCAAGACACGGTAACTTGAATTTTTCGTCACAGATAACGAACCCTAAAACAAGCAAAACTAGGTTGGTAGAGCAAAAAATACTATAACAGCATTAGAACAATTTTGTAACTCATTACATTACTTTACTTTCTAGTTTCTCGGAAACAACTTCAAAACAATATTAAAATAAGAATATTAGAACAAGTCAACGTAATGTTAAAATAGGCAACAAAATATTTTCAAAATATCCTTCTTCTGCTTCAATGCACAAAAAGAAGTCGTTAAGGATTCAGATCGTGACTTATTCGAGCCCATGCTGTTGGACTCCACCACCAATACACTTATTTCGATCAGAGCTTAATATGTTTCTAATCATTCAGTATTCGAACCCAGGATTTAAACTTTTTTAAGATTCGAAAAAGGCATTCGAATACTTTAGCAACGTATATAGCTCAAAAGGATTCATGAATAAAATGAAAAAGGATTTGTATTCGAACCTTTTAGATTCCAATCGTAAAATGATTCTAATCAAAATGATTTTTTATGACACGAATCATCTTTATCCTTCGGATACTTTTCTCGAGTGGCTAATACGCAGTCTACACCAATGCAATACGTTTTATCCAACACCTCTCTTTAATATGTTTAAATCTTTTTAATTCTTTTCTACATTTTTTTCACTACTATGACATTTGATATGCTATTAATAAAATTTATAAAGTAAGAACAAATCTTGAAATGGTTGTTACAGTAACTAATTTATAATAATTACTTCTCCGTAACTTTTCTATTTTTATCTCACTAGTGGCTAATGATGGACTTTCTTTAATTTCGAATAACCATAGTAATATGCATATTATGAGTATACGTTGGACAATAATACATTACGAAACTAGTTTACAAAAGTGAGGTTTTACTAAACGCTATAACGCTCGTACTCAAACCAGCTATACGAGTTCAGTAAAACCATTTTTTTCTACGATCGTGTCAAAATGACAATTTTTTGCACATTTTCTAGTGTCAAAATCGACGTTTGTAGCACTCTTAATATTAGCGCCCGAATTACGTCTTTTTTGCACGTTGCCATTGGTGGCGTGTTTTAATACTAACTTAAAACACGCTTTGCCGTAAATTTTAATGTCAGCATAACCTAGAATATCTAACACACTGTGACGGAAAAAGTGTCACCGAACTAAGTTTTTACTTCCTTTTACTACTATAAAGGAAGTATTGGATTCACCCCAAAAATTCGAAATTGAGTTTTCAACAGATCTTCACGTTTTAGAGTTCCCTGAACCCAAAAAACATATTTTTTTTCATTGGTCTGTCTGTGTGTCTGTCTGTGTGTGTGTCTGTCTGTCTGTGAACAGAATATCTCAAAAACGAAAAGAGGTATGGCATTGAAACTTAATATATAAGTTTTGTGTACTATGTAGATGAGACAGCAAGCTTTTGAAGAAAATCGCATAACCGGAAGTAGGTGTTTACTCTTGTGATTTTTCAGTTTTTTTCGATTTTTTCAAAAACGGCTCTAACGATTTTTTTTTAATTTTACATTTTTCTTACATTTTTAACTTGTATTGATGTGAGATAGGTGATTTTCCAGTTGAATACTTCTAAAGTGGGTTTCTTTTGTTTTTTTTTTCTATTTTTTTTATTAACTCCTATTTTAAATAAAACACCCGGTATATTATTACATTTTTGAATTCACCTTAAAATTCTAGAGAAAATTTGTCTCTTCAACTAACACTCGATTTTGTACCGTTTTTGTAGAATTTGTAATTTTTGAAAAATTTTAACAAATGGTTAAAAATTAAAAATGAAATTTTTTACTAATTGTAAGATCACTGTAAAAGGAAGTTGTGTGAGTGTATCACACCAGATTTTTATATTTCTGTTGCTAGCGCGTCGTGCTCTTAAACTAGTCGCATGCGTACTTAATACACTTGTACCATAATGTTATACACACTACTTTTTCGCATTTGATAAGGAAATTTAAAATATTTTATAACCTTTGTTTAAATACTTGTAAACTAATTATTTGCATTCAATTTAATTTTATACTAGTGATACTGTATGTTTAGATAAGTTAATTATTAATGTATCTTTGATTGAATTATTGTTTACTTTACTCAATTTATTATACGTTAATATTTCTGTTGTTTAATTGAATTCAATTTTATATTCTTAAGTAGCAGATTTTTTTTTATTAACACGCACTTGGCGTATACATTGCAACTAGTAAATACTATCTAGCAATTTAGTTTTAATAATTTCTTATTTCAATCTAAGCCTAAAGTCTTAAATCTAGGTAAATCTTAGCGGTTGATGGATGTACTCCCATTGGCACACTCCACATATGTTTTAAAACACTTCTTTCACATGTTTTAATTGCCCTTGATTCACTTAACTTAACTTACACTAGTTCGAAAAGTTTTTGCCTTTTCAATCTACGGGCAAGTCCACTGTTGTCGAGTAATTGTAGCACTTCGATATTTAGATGTTCATGTAATCTTGATTCATGTTTTTTCGCAAACCGTTTAATATAATCACTGACCATAGGCACTTTTAGGTCCTTGTGGATGTCTTCATTTCTGATGTACCATGGAGCGTTGACAATGCTGCGCAGTACTTTGGTTTGAAAAGTTTGAATAATTTTTACATTAGTGTTCTTTGTGCATCCCCACAGCTGCTAGCTTATTATGCAGTGACAGCTCAGAATGTCTTCCAATTAGCCACCACATTTTTCTATATCTAATGCAAAGTTCTTCGCGTTTTTTCTTTATATGTTCTTTCCACCTGAGCTTGGCATCTAGTGTCATGCCCAGGTTTTTAGCTGTGTTAGCGTCAGGAATTATTTGCTGATTGATCACTACAGGCAAGTAATCAACTCTTTTATTGGTAAAGTTTATATGGGTAGACTTCTCCTCATTTAATTTAATTCGCCACTTCTTGGTCCACCTGGTGACGTTGTTGACGGCTGTTTGTAGTTTATTAGTAGCTTGTCGCGATACGCCTAAAGTCGGGGTAACTGGCAATCCTTTTAGTTAAAATACACTTGGACACGAAGACTAAAGCTACTATTGCGAGATTAATAAGAACACTTAACTACAAATACTTGCATTTATTTGTCTGTCGTTTACAGAACACTTAAGTTTAATACCGTTGCTTCTTATCTTTACTTATTAACATCTTCTTATTAACTAACTAAATTCTAAGTCCAGTTTGACCAAGAAAACTCGGTACAAATTTCCAAATAAGCTTATCAGAGCAGTTCTAATTTTTGGACTTTTGGCACGTACATACGGACGTCACAGTTCATAATACTTCTATAAATTTGCAAAGCTCGATCCCTCGCAAATTATTGCTAATAAAGTTTTACAATGCTGCTACAAGAATTTGCCCCCGTCGGCACGAAATTTTTACGATCGAGTTGCAGCAGTTGAACTTCTGATCACGTTCTGGCCATATACCTTTGCCTAATTTTTCGGCGTACGAATTAAACCCTGCATAAATTTACTCTAATCTATTCGTGAGATTGAAATATCTCCAGCTTCCCAAAGAAAGGCACATTTCTAAACACCGGCTAATATTCGCTTGTTGTAATTTTAATATTACATTTTGCCTACGAATTCTATCTTAAAATATTTATGATACAAATGGCTTATAGCTAACTAAAGTACAGTTTCCTACAACCGCGTATAGTTCATTTCATTAAAGAACGCAAATCGTAACAAGTTACTTCTGTTTCGCTGCTTGTGCCTAGTAATGCAGTGTAGTCAGCAAATGTGGCTGTCGTCACTCCATCGCTCATGGGAATGTCACTAGTGTAAAGCAAGTATAAAACTGGCCCAAGGACGCTTCCTTGCGGTACACCTGCACATCTCTGACAACCAGTTCAGGGTGAGATATGGCGAAGAATACTCCGAACTAAAAGTAGCAGATAAATGTTTGTGATTACTGCTTTCCTTTTCAGATCTGTTTATTTCTAACTGAAGTTTTATACACTTACTTGGTAGTCTTCTTTCTTCGAACTTTATTTATCTTCTATGTATTCCAGTTCAATTGATATCTGCATCAGCTATCCTTCTCATTGTAGTCAGCAATCTGTTTTTATCATAGGTTTTATGCACTCACTTAGTCTTTCTCGATTTTACACGTATCTCTTCTATATGGCACTAGTTATTCGTATGATATTATATGTATAATTGTACATACCAGTATTTCTACAAAGTAACCCGTTGAGTTTGTAAGCAAAAGTATTTTATAATTCTTAGTTGTCGAGTGAGTATTCGATTAGATTATACCATGGATATCAATAAGAGAATTACACTAAAAGTATACAGTGTGGTCCATTAAGTGTGCAACAAATGGGACATTTATTTATTAGTTGTACAACCGGAATTTAAATAGCGCCACAAGTTAGTGCATGTTCGATAACCATATCAGATGCATTTAGAATGGCTCCAAATCAAACAGCATACAGGGCAGGACAAAAAATGAGAAATTCGTTCAAGAATAAAGTTATCTTACTTCCAAAAATATTGCAAAATGTTATTGAGAAAAGTTGTTTAGAATCAAAAGTTATGCTCAAATACAAAGTCAGGGCCTCCTATTGGAATTTTTATTCTTTTTTGGAAAATTTTGTATAAGCCCCGTATGATACATATTTTTATTATTCTTATTTTATTGAGAGTTTTTTCATATGTAAATTATTATCAGTAAAGCATTTGCCTTGTTAAAAAGAATATCTGCGAAATTCTAAAGTTCTGTTAAATATCGTTGCAACAAACATGAAGCCGACGGTTACCTAAAAAAATATAAATCCAAGTAAATTTTACAAATACGCTTCAAGTTGCTAAAAGTTATTTAAAAGTGATGTGGTTGTGGCTACTTTAAATACATATAAAATCAGAATAATAAAAATATGTATCATACGGGGGTAATACAAAATTTTCCAAAAAGAATAAAAATTCGAATAGGAGGCCGTGACTTTGTATTTGAGCATACATTTTGATTCTAAACAATTTTTCTCAATAAAATTTTGCTATATTTTTTGAAATAAGGGGACTTTATTCTTTCACAAATTTCATATTTTTTGTCCAGCCCTGTATGCTGTTTGACTTGAAGCCATTCTAAGGGCATCTGATATGGTTATCGAACATGCACTAACTTTTGGCAGTATTTAAATTTCGGTTGTACAACTAATAAAAAAAATTCCCATTTGTTGCACACTTAATGGACCACACTGTATATAAATGTGTATCCTAAAAACTTCTTGGAAATGGCACGACATTGATAGCTCAAAATTGAAAACACCAAAACGATAACACCACGGTGTTTTCACTTATTAATACGTGGCCTGAATAGGGATTTTGTACATTATTAATGTTATAATCAACTGTAATATAACAAGTGGAATGATTATTATTGATGATTTTTTTTCCGAGTTAAAACCGGAACCTAGATTTAATGAGTGCGTAGCACGAGTTAAATTTGCTGTTTCGGTTGTAACGAGTAAAAAATCATCGATCATTAATCATTACACAAATTATATTTGGAAAGGGAATATATTTATCAGGGTCCCGAGTGGTGTAGCTTGAACAAGCGTCCACGTTCGATCAGCAGAGTTAAGCAACGCTGTCTCTGGTCAGAACTTGGATGGGAGTTCCACGGCTGCATCTCTCGGCGCCTCGTGGTACGGCTATCACGGAAAAAAGTTGGTCCCGGCGGTCATACAACATCATGACAGTCGTTAGTGGGGTTGGAAGTCCTCATAACTGCACAGCGACGCCTGTAATTGGCCTAACGGCTGTTGGCTGAGTGCAAATTAAATAAATAAATAAATAAATAAATATTGAATGAAATGCAAAATATCAAATATTTCTTTTTTTCTTAGGTTGGCATTGTTAATGTTGGTTACCCTGCTGTCAATTTTAAGTCTATGTCAAATTCGAGGTTAGCAGGTTAGATTTTGTTTCAGTTTGTGTCAAAACTGACGGAAAACCTAACCTGCTAACCTTGAATTTGACATAGATGAAAAATTGACAGCAGAGTAACCAACATTAACAGTGCCAACCTAAAAAAAAAAAGTAAAAACAAGTACGACAATAAATTACTACCGCTGTGATAATGTGTAACTAGGCATTTGCATGCAGCTCATTGGTTGAAATAGCGCCACGTGATGCATGAATTATATTCTCAGTAATAATACGACGAGAGGTCAAACTACTGCCCACAATAATTTTTGCGATTCAGATACGAGTTTCTATAGCGACGAAAATAACGACGAGTACTTGCACGAGTCATTATTTTCTAAAGCAACAAAAACGAGACAATCTGAAGAGCAAACATTGTCGGCAATATTTTGACCTAGAGTCCTATTCGTCTTGACAATTTAACTTTTAAATTATTGAAAATGGTTAATCAAAATACTCCTAACACTAAAATTATAAATTCACAAAACTAGTGGCCTTTGAATTGTATTCATAGTAACCAATCCTAGCAACATTTTTACAAACAAACAAACAAAACTTTTCTAAAACTAAAATCCAAGTTCTTTTTCATTAAATAATAGTTACAGAAAAAAAATCGCTAAAATAATCGTTCGATTGGTAGTTTATTTTTAAATTGAAGAACGTCATTGGTTGACAATGACAACAGTTAAATTGTTGGAAAAATGCAATTTCAAGAGCAAATTGCTAATTTAAACGAGATTTATAAATTCCATAAAAATTGGGTTAAAACAATTATTTCTGAACTAGCGTTTTGCACCCAAATTGGGCGCGAAATAATAATTTGTACAAGAGTGATCCATTTTGTGTGTCGAGTTAATTTTGAGGTTAGAAAATCCACATAACAAAAAAAAGGTCACTTATAAAAATTTTAAAAACCTACTACTGGCGTACTTGAGCGTCGCCCTGAGTCGATTGACACCAAAATCAGCCAATTCGGCCCACGGGTTCGCTCTCAAAGTGGCGTCAAGCAAAGCGAATTATTATGTCGGATGTGTATTATTTATTTGAATATAAAATATTTACTAAATTTCAATTCCAAGATTATCATGTCCAAAATTAAACCGTTGAGCACAGGAAGTTTTCTTCAATAACAGTTTTAGTATTTTTGTATTTAAATTAATATAAACCAAACTTGAAGTAACTATTCACTGAATATGTTAAACCTAAATATTTTGTGAAGTATGAAAATAACTATTTCCGTAACAAGTGCTAAAAGTCGACGTTTATGCGCGAGACATGAAAATTATAACATGTCTCGCGCATAAACGACTTTTAGTACGCGTTGCATACAATATTTTATCTATGACCTTAATTTTACCGTTATTAATTGTTACCTAACTCTGACTATAAAATAAGGAGTAGCAAAGGCTACCGGATTCTCAGCCGGAGCTGGTAGTGGGTCGAACAAAAGACTTAAAGCGTAAGCTGAAACGATGAGTAAATTATGGGCGCCAAGTAGCAGGTGTCCCAGCACTTTGCTAATTATCAAACAAGACACTACGGAAGGTGCTACTAAGCGATCCTGAAAATTAGAGATAGCGACAAGGACACACAAATCAAATTCGCAGGCATAAGTCACGAGTATATATAATTTAATAAAATATTAACAATGCTCGGTAGTATATCAGAACAACAACAGATATCACAAACCAGATTTCATATACCAAGATAGTAAAATTTATCACAGATTGAACTCACCAGTTTAAATAAATACAGTAGTCGAAGATCGTAGCAATTCGCATGTATGACCAAACGCGTCTTAAATTTAAGCGGTAGTTAAGGTTTTGTTTTGTTTGTCAAGTTGAAATCAACGCTAAACCCTCAGTTGCAAAAAATACATAATTATACTAGTAATCAATTGTACACAAATCCCATTATTACCCAAGATCTTGGTTTATAGGGGCGCAAAATTACCCGAAACACGCTAATTAAATCTCGCCCTAAAGGGACATAATTGCTCTAAACAACGGTCGGACTGATTTCGCTAATTTCTTGCAAAATGGGGCCGCACTAAGCCAAGTTCAACTGAACTGACAGATCTCTCCACTGAGATCGAGTCTAAAATAAGGCGTATGCAAGAATTGTTTTACAAAATTTACATAAGGGAAACCTTATCGTCCCTATGCATCTACATTAGACACAGCCACTCTAATGGAGGCTTGAAATGTCAAAGTTGCAAATATTAAGATGTTAAACTACAAACTAGGTTTACTTTAAACTGCAGGTGAGTTATCACAACATTAAAGTAAGTAAATTAATTGACTTATCAAAATCTGGCCGTAGCCCAAGCGCTACAATGAATAATAATTAAACACACATTAAAATGAAGCCTATAACACAGGTTAAGTTGGTCGAGCTCAAAACTGCACAAGAACGCTTAAGGAATTGCAAAGACAACAGACCTTGACTGCACCAGGTGACGAACGTGCTAAATCGGAGGCCTGCTGCACGATGTCAAGGAAGCCAGGTGATTCAACGGGCTTTACTGCAGGTAACGTAGAGATCTCGGGCCAGTAAATCTGCTAGCCTGTTTTAGGGACTGGAAATCTCCCAAACTCACATTCAGCCGACTGCAGCAACTGCCTGGAGAAAGTGCTCTTCAAGAGGGGCCAAATCCATCAACCAAACGCCTCGAAAAGCTCTGCGCCACCAAGCTCGCAGCACACCAACAGAGATGCGTTAGTTCATACTAAAGGACTGCTTCCTAATCTGAGTGCGTTCACCGCCCGTACCAAAGGGGAATTGAGTGCGTTCACCGCCCGTACCAAAGGGGAGCTAAAAGGGACAACATTCCGCCTTAGAAATACAACCAATAATTGTCAAAATAGCATACCGTTAGGTGTTCTGCTCCGAATCGCCCAAGTAATTACATGTGCTTGTCAGATGAATTCCGGACAAAAGTCCGTGCTTGAAATGTATCACAACAAAAACGTCGGGGACGTCTCCCGGACAAAATTCACACCAAGATATACATTTTCATGCTAGGATGAGCGTGACAAAACCGAATTACAAATATTCGTGCATCGATTAACCAAAGATGCTTTTCACCACATCCATCTTCTGACAAGTCAAAATGCCTAATGATAATTGACAGCTAGGCCCAGAATTCCAAATTTGCAGAAAAATCGCATCTGCAACCAACATAGCACTCGTACAACGTGAGGCCTAACCTGCAGTGACTTTACTTGAGGAAATGGGTAACTGAAATTAGGCTATTTAAAGTAAGTTAGATCTAGGATTAGTCCGATATAGGGTAAATAGTTAGAGCGAAATGTGCAAAGTGCCTTGAATTAGGCAAGGATAAGGCAAATCGTTAAATTAATACGAAAAGTGACTTTTGGCCCATAACATAATCCATAAATATCGTTTTAAAAAAGGTTCGCATCTGCGACACTTTTAATTTATGTCATAATGAACAGTAGGCTACGCCGCGTGGGCGATTGTTTGGCCACGCCCGTGCTGTCAAGGTGAGTTACGAAATGTAATTATTGATACTCTACATATGACTGTATTAATTACATAACGCTTTAATTATTTCAAAAACGTTTTACCTGTAACGCAAGAAGCAACTAGAATAGCTTTACAACTTCACGTGCAGTTCGAAATTGTAGTTTTGTAACCTCACTTCACTTTTAGCCCGTGTGCTAAAAGTAAACAGCTGATTTCTTTAAACACTATAAAACGTCACTTTTAGTGAAACAAGCTAGCGCTAGAAGGCCTAGTTTTAGTAGTGGTCGTAGATAAAAGCATTTTTAGTTTTTGCGACCAAAACTTAAGAGTTTAAGATTTAAATAAAAATTTAGTAAGTATAACTGTGCCTAAAAAAACGCTACATGTTGTAGAATTTATTAACTATCACTGTCAAAACTTCACACTGCATTGCAAGGTAATCCCGTACATTCTGATTTGATTAAATTAAATTATTTCAGTTATCATCATCATTATTTCCGAAACATTTAAAAAAAAAAAAGAATTGAGAAGGAAACAACTTGTATTACTGACGGAAGGTGATTTGTTGAGCTATAATTTTTTAGCTAGGCAGTTCAACTCAAGACAAGAAAGTCGTAAAAACTCTAACTTTACGATTGAGTTTCTTTCTCGGATAGAATATTTATTGAATCTTCCGCACAATAGTTGCGATAGATTAGCTTTGAATTCCCACTTTAAAAGGAGCACTGCCCTCTGAAATTCTCTCGTTATAAAGGTGCAATAATTTAAAAATCACATCAAACGACGAAAAGAAGAAAATGATGCATTTAAATCGATTGTTGTATCATTTTTGTTCCTCATAATTATATTACAAAGGATGAAGTTATTTGAAACTAAATTAAGCATTCTTTTCAACCCAAGTAGCTTTGTTTTATGTTCTTGGCAAATTACGTTATAAAACGCAGAAATATAGTTTATATTATTACTCTTATTAGTAGCAGCACCAATCTGTTTCGTTGCTATTTCTCTGCGTGATTAGATTTTTACAACTTTATTTTATTACTTATATCTCTCCTTCTCAGAGGTGAACTTAATTCTCCGTAGCTGAAACATCACAATTCTTCTATTATTTAGAACATATATTATAGTCTATGTTATGTATGTATCTATAACTCTTACATATTGACGCTAAATATAAATAAAAGTTTTATGTTTTATCTTATTACAAATCTACTTGATTAGATACTGTACACGTCTTTTGAGTACACGCAACGATATTACGTTTTTGTATGCCACGGCTTAAATATGAGCAAAGCTGCAGAATTTAGTTACTGGTAATATAATACCGGGTGGCCATAAATATCTGATATCACATTACCTTCGGAATCAACACCGCTTTATTAAAGTGATGAATCCAACTAAACTAAATGTCATTAATGTCATCACAACTAAAATTCCTATCCGTCAAAAATTATTACAGATTGCAATAAGTAATGGAGTTAGGACAGGTGATTTTTATAATCGAGTCGTAGGCTAAACTGCAGAATCCCCTCTCCTTATTGCATTTAATTACATTACATAGGTACCATTACTTATTGTAATTGAAATATAATACTAACCCAACATTTATAAGTAGCTAATTCCATGGCTACCGGGATCTCAGATATTTATGGCCACCCGGTATAACGAGTGTTTCACTCAAGGTGCGAACATAGGGAAATAGCATGGTAAATCGTATATATGCAGATTCCTGCTTGCCGCTTTAATAGATAGGATTGATACTGGTATCAATCGAAAGAGAAAAAAATGCGCTTAATTTGATACTACTTACATGCATTTGTTGCTTGTTTAAGATAAAAATAGCTTAAACACTGTAATACGAGTAAATATTTTGCATTTTATTCACAAAAACAGACCAGCCTTGATCAAATTTGTTTACGCCAAAATAAATGTTATTTTCTGTCAGTTATCAATTCACCTATTTAACTAATTACTATGAATAATAATGTATAATGTTGAATATTCTAATGAAGAGAGGATATTTATTATCACAACATTTGACGGTGGCGTCAGTTTATACACAGTTCTTGATTTATTCTCGGCTAAATATAATACGCGACCTATTCCATCTGTATCAACTATTCACAAGTTTGTGAAAAAAAATTGAAACTACAAGCGAGTTTATACCAAATACTCAAAAAGTTCTCCATTTTGCAATAAACAATAAGTCAATCTGTTATAAAATGCCTGTCTTACATTAGACAACTGTCTATCTGTAATTAGCCTACAGTCAGCAACAATTGCTTTCCGCAAAAAGTCAATATTTAGGTCGCGTTTTCTGTAAATTTTGTTTTTCAGATGACCCCACAAAAAGAAATTGCATGGGACCAAATTAGGAGATCTTGGTGGTCAGTTGATAGAACCGCTGCCACCAATCCAGCAATTAGGAAAGTTATCACTTAGATATTCCCTCATATTCAAACCATAATGAGCTCGACAGCCATCATGCTGAAACCAAATCTCCTGATTTTTACGTGAAACTTCTCCTATTGTAGGGCCAATGCGATTGATTGAAAGGTCTAAATAAGAATCCAAATTTCCAACTATTTCAAACGGTCCAATAATGTTATTGTTGAAAATACCAGCCCAAATATTAATTTTCTGAGGGAACTGTGTTCTTGTTTGAAGAGCTATCCGAGAATTTTCTCTCTCAATATTGAGTGTTCTGCGTAATCGGTTCATAATTAAGTGTGAACGTACATTCATCTATAAAACAGAGTGACCGAAAAAAATTCTTATGTTCGTTTG
Source organism: Agriotes lineatus (assembly GCA_940337035.1). Classification (NCBI taxonomy): domain Eukaryota; kingdom Metazoa; phylum Arthropoda; class Insecta; order Coleoptera; family Elateridae; genus Agriotes; species Agriotes lineatus. The sequence continues at coordinate 71,723 of CALNHX010005402.1, read as the reverse complement.
AGCGTCCCTGCATTACTTCATAGAATACGCGCCTGCTTTCTTCATGGACTAAGAATCTTTCTAATCAGTTGGCCCTGGTAAGGGTCTTTTTGTAGTTGGCGTACTCTATCATAGTGGCCACTTTTACTGACTGTCTCTGTAATCACACCAGCAATGTTAGTTGTGTTAGTTATTTTAGCATTAATATTCAGTTAACTTAGAGAATGTTACCTAGTAAGTTTGTCTCATACGAAATATATACAAGGTGCCCATTTTAAAACTCCGAATCTGAATTTTATAAATAGGCAAGAGTACTGAAATATGACTGCTCTGATCTTAATTATAGCAATACTTTTGTTTTAAAATTATTGTCACCTTGCATCTGCACTGTGTATTGCCTATTTACAGAACTTCAAGCTCGGAGTTTTTAAATGGGCACCCTGTATATATCGACGAAGAATAGCTCTTGGTGGCACTGAGGTTTGTAGAGATGATAACCATGCTTCTTCAGAACCTTATGCACTGACCATGTCGATACGCTGCACTCTCGAGCAATATATCTTATGCTGGTTGTTTGAATGGCAAATAACAAATGAGCCCAACAATGATATACAAAAAAGGGGAGGTACGTGATTGCGCTAAATATAGGTATATCCCTAATAAGCCCTACGTACAAAATGTTTATATACATTTTAAACAAAGAGCGGTAAGTGTTTGTAGACAATCTGATAGAGCGTCATCGATAAATTTAGAAGAAACATGAAAATATGACCCACCAAAGTTCAAACATGTACACTATAGTAATTCAAATGGGGACCTGGCCACAACGGCCAATGACCACAACGGCCAATCAGAATTTTGGCTGTTGTCGCCAGGACCACAACGGCCACCGTGACCATAACGGCCAAAAGCGCCCGCATAACCACAACGGCCAATTTGACCATATCGGCCAACTCGATATTTGACCATAACGACCACCATGACCACAACGGTCAACCGTGGCGGGTTACACTATGTTCCATTTTTATTGTACGTAACTTCGGGACGTGATGTTGAAGTTCTATTTTATATTTCTAATTTTTACGAGATATCGCACAATAGAAATAGAACTTCAAAAATATTTTGTATATTGTAGTCTTAAAATAACAGATCTTTTTTTAATAATTTTTCAAAAAATATGAGGAATTTGTGGGCACGCCACACGATTCCGTTAAGCCGCCCTTTTTACTAACAATGTACGACACTGGATTTTTATAAATTTTCTAGCATTTTAGAATTTTTTTCTTAATTTTGTCCAAAAAGTATCTCTTTCGAATTTTTAGATTACGGCTTTGTTATCAAGTTATTTGGGATTTAATAAGAATTATTACTTAAAAAATGGCTAATAATAATCTCTGAAACTTCTTTGTGGCGTAATTCTATAATTCATATTCTTTTTTGGGTATTTCGCCACTCTGCAAATTAAAATTATTAAATAACGTATTAAATAACGAACGTTTCGAGGAACAATCTGCCCTCGTTATCAACGAAACAATTAAAAAGGAACAAGAAAACTTAGCTTTTTCACGGAGGTTGGTGGTTTTCAATCTCCGTGAAAAAGCTAAGTTTTCTTGTTCCTTTTTAATTGTTTCGTTGATAACGAGGGCAGATTGTCCCTCGAAACGTTTGTTATTTAATACGTTATTTAATCATTTTAATTTGCAGAGTGGCGAAATACCCAAAAAAAAATATGAATGATGGCTAATAATAATTTCTTATTAAATTCCAAATATCTCTACAATAAGGACGTAACTTACAACTTCGAAGGAACGACTTTTATTTCAAAATTAAACAAAGAATTCTAAAATTCTAAATAAATGGCGTACAATCCCGTTATGTGGCCCCTTTTGTTTAAAACATACCCATAATCCGCACGCGCGCGCGCGCGCGCGCACACACACACACAAACACACACACACATTCTACGAGAAGGTGACAACGTTAGAAATAAAAGTATTGTGGTCACAATTTCGTCCCATTCTTTTTGGGACACCCTGTATTGCTCTTTTCCAATTGCCTTTCTGATTCTTTTCCTTTTGTTTAAAGTTCGTTAACGTTCCAGGTTTTTCGTAATTGTTCTTCTTCTCGCGTTGGCTAATATCAAATAATCCGTCCAAATTTTATAGGCAATATCTTCGTCTTAGTTTGACTGATGTTTACCTTTAATCGTATTTTCTTGGAATTTTCATTGAATTCCTTTAACATGATGTTTAGTTCTTTGATATCGCTACTTATCAGGATTAAGTCAGCAGCAAATGTCAAGTGGCCCAAATATATACTATCTACATTCAGACCTCTCTCATCCCAATCCAATTGTTTAAAAATATTTTCCTACGACTGCTTCTAAAATCAAGCTTTCCGCCTTGTTGACGTACGTCAAAAATTGATTGTTTTGAATCAGTTCATCGCGGCAGCCGTCATACGTAAGTATATAATCGTGAATCGTAATACATAGCAACATACATAAATTTGATATAAGCTTTCATGATTATATACCTAAGTCGGCTAGTGGTCAGCTATTTGAAAACGTCAAAGTTGACAGCTGTCACTGTGAATTTGATTTAAACCTTTTTTCGCGATTTAAAGATACTTGTGCTTTATTTTGTGTATTGTCGGTGTTTAAGTGTCAAGAAAAGTAAGAAATGGGCGATAAATTTCCAATTCTGATGTAAAAATTTGCACGTAGCTGGAAATTTTAGAAATGGCAAAAACACCAGTTTAAACCTATTTTCGAAAATTTTACAGTAGTAGGAAAAATTTTGTATGCAACACGAGCGAAAAATGCATTAGGCGTTCGTTCGAGTTTTTTCGGACCTCGCTTCGCTCGGCCCGAAACTTTCGAACTCACGCCTAATGCATCATTTTTCGCTCTAGGTACATAAATAACTATTTCCAACGTTAATGTGAATAGTTTGTGCGAGATGGTGTCACCTTGACGGACACCTTTGCGAAAGGCTATTGTCTCTGTCCTGGGATCTTTATCTATTTTTACATAGAAAGTCGCATCTTCCTAGATGTTTTTGATGATGGTGGAATATCTTTAATCAACTCTAGCGTCTTCCATTGCTATTATAAAGGATCCGGGCTCGGAATCATATAAACCTTATAAAAGCCATATAAATAGGGAAGACGATTTTAAGCTTAGTAAAACGTGGACTCCTGTGATACACGATCTAAAGCATTACAACCACTGTGCGTCATACAGCTACGCCTGAAACCTGGTCAATTCGTGCCACCTATATTTACGTATTTTTTACCTTTCATTATACACCAATTAGAGATAAGTCCTAGCAGTATGAATTAATTATGTACTATTTACGTTGAACCACAATATGAGGGAAAATAGCTGTGTACACAGTTACGGACTATAGAGTGTAACGAGCCGAGATTACGTGAAAGAATGCGCTGATAGTGCGTGTTAGTTCGGGGAATAATCGACAGCATAGTTGAATCCACGCAAAGGCCTTCAAGAGGATTCGCGCCGAGACCCTCGAGGTAAAAGGGTCGCGCTAGTCAGCGCAAAAGGGTGCGAACATAGCGTAGCACTTGGCACACTATCCAGTTAAAGTTAGAGCGAATCGACCTTTAGAAAGGGTTGTAGAGTGCTGTACGTGCAAGCCGCAAAAGCAGAGCACCGTTGACTCGGCCACAGGTGCAAGCTGTCCCAGTGAGAGGCATCCGATGGGGTATCTAGCAACCCCACACGGGGAAGGAGTAGGAGTGGAATGCGTATAAGATGAGGAGAACTTGTATTGAGCTACACCTATCTTTGACGTAATGTCTTATCCCTTAGCTGAGAAATTTAAGGGTAATATAAATCAAAGTATAGATATAAAAGGATGCGAAAAATGCATTGGCAACAAACAATAAAGACCACTGGAAATTTATATCACAAAAATTATACCAGAGACAATTAGGCCTCCAAAAAGCTATAATTTCATACTAGAATGTAAATAATTATTCTGGTAATACTTTCTAGCCATTTTGTATTACTTATAGGTTCTTGATTTTATATTGTCCTTGTTGGATAAATAAAGACTGAATTTGTTTTTAACTATATACTTACCTTTTGATATTACATAATAAAAATATCAAAATGTAGTAAACAGTTTTACAAAATTTTTTTTTTTTTTTTTTTTAAACTTTATTTTTATTTACAATCTGCTCTACTGAGCAATAAGTAAATTTGGTGATATTTACAAAATTGGTACATGATGGGTGCTTTCCCAATGGAATGCCCCTTTAAGTATTACTTATGCAGATATACACATAACATTGATATACAGTAATATGTAAATCAGTATCGGTCTTGCAGGTCTAGCGGGTCGTGTCTTTTCAGTCTCCGGGTGGTATTGCTGTTGTCTAACAAATTTATAGCCAGAGTGTTTGTGTGACTTCCAAGTCGAGTAAGATATTTTGCACTCACGCACTTCAGTTCGTCTTTCACTAATTTTACACGCAAGTCGCGATGAATGATTTCATTTTTTACGTACCATGGTGCATCTGCAATTGTTCTCAGAGTTTTGGATTGGAATCTTTGTAATATCTCCAGATTAGAGTTACTAGTAGTCCCCCATAGTTGCAATCCATATGTCCATATGGGCTTTAGCACAGTTTTGTACAGTAGTACCTTGTTTTGCAGAGACAGTTTTGATCTACGTCCTAACAGCCAGTTTAATTTGGTTAACTTCAACCCCAGTTGTTTCCTTTTACTAAATATGTGTTTTCTCCACGTTAGTCTGCGATCAAGATGCATGCCCAGGTATCTGACGTCTTGTGATTGTGTAAGTGGGGTATTATTGAGGGTGACTGGAGGGCATGTTTCCCTTCTGAGTGTGAAGGTAACATGTGTAGATTTGGCTTCATTTGCTTTTATGCGCCAGATTCGTAGCCAATCTTGCACTTTATTGAGACAGCTCTGTAATTTTTGTGATGCGGTCGCAGAGCTTTCGTGGGTTGCAAGGATTGAAGTGTCGTCTGCGAACGTGGCTGTGATCGTGTCGTCGTTGGTAGGTATATCTGCTGTATACAATACATAGAGCATGGGTCCTAGTGTGCTTCCTTGCGGTACACCAGATTTTATAGGATGCAATTTGGTGGTTTCACCTTGGAACTTCACCTGGAAATGTCTGTTGGTTAGGTACGATTTCATTAGTTGGTAGTAGGTGTGTGGAAGGTTTTTCTTAATTTTGTACAATAGGCCTTCATGCCAGACTTTATCGAACGCCTGGGTTATGTCTAAAAACGCCGCAGAACAGTACTTCTTCTCTTCATAGGCCTTGTTGATTTCACTTACTATCCTGTGGACTTGTTCGATAGTGGCATGTTCATGTCTAAACCCGAACTGGTGTTCCGGTATGAGATTATTCTCCTCCAGAATTGGCTTGATTCTCTTAAGTAAGAGTTTTTCAAAAATTTTAGATAATATCGGTAGCAGACTGATCGGGCGATAAGATGTTGGTTCCTCTTGAGGTTTGCCTGGTTTAGGTATGAGCACTATTTGAGCCACTTTCCACTGGGCCGGGAAATAGTTCAATTTTAGGATGGCATTGAATATAACCGTTATTAATTTAAATCCCTTTTCTGGCAATTCTTTCAGTAAGTCACCTGTAATCAGGTCATATCCTGGTGCCTTCTTCGGATTTAGTTCGGACCTGATTATGGTTTTTACTTCCGCTAGCGTGATCCTTTTTATTGGTAAACTTAGTTGGTCTGGTGTTTCTAAGTATTGCTCTATTTCGGTTTCTTCCTCTATTGTTAGGTCAGAGGCGAACGGTTGAAAGACATTTGTGAGATGTAGTGCAAATGTATCGGCTTTTTCTTGCTCACTTCTGGCCCAATTTCGGTCAGGTTTTCGTATTGGGGGAATGGCTTGCTGAGGTTGTTTTAATCTCCTCGTAATCTTCCATAATGAGTAGTCCGTTGCTTCTGTAGCAGAGAGAGTTGAGAGATAGTATCCTATAGATTGGTTTCGTTTCTCTTGAAGAGTAACCTTTAAATTTCTGGTTGCATTATTCAGCCTATTTTTATCTTTCGGAGATCTAGTGTTCTGCCAAGTTCTGCGAAGCCTTCTTTTCTCAGCGATTGCTTTTTTTATTACTATAGGAAGAGTATTGTGCACTTCGTTCGTTTTTGGTTGGGGAGTTGATTCCCATGCAGCGCTTTGTATCGTGCGGTGTAGGTGCTCCACTGCGTCATCAACTTCATCAGGAGTCTTGACAGGTATTTCTAAGTTTATTTGTTCATTAGCTAGTTGTCTAAATGATTCCCAGTCAGTTTGGTTGTTACTGAGTCTAATTGGTGTAGGCCTGCTAATTACCTGTGCACTGAGTGTAATTATAATCGGAGTGTGATCTGATGTCGTGTCTAGACATGACTCAATTTTTAAATAATTTGGGGCTATATTATTAATAATGCAGAGGTCGAGCAGATCTGGAATTTTATTCCTGTCCGTGGGCCAGTATGTTGGCTCTCTGGTGGTGAGATAGCTAAAATTGTTGGTAATGAGAGATTTTAGTAGTTCTCTGCCTTTGGTTGTGGTTGTCCTGGCACCCCACTCCTGATGCTTGGCGTTATAGTCTCCGCCGGCAATAAACCGTGCTCCAAGTGTAGCAAAAAACTGAGTGTAGTGTTCTGCTTTTATATTGTGTTTTGGAGGGCTATACAGTGCTGTGACTGTGATTGGTCCTGTCCAGTCTTCTACGACTACGCTTGTAGCTTGGATGTGCTCGTGATTATACTTATTTGTTGGATAGTGCTTGATGGATCTTTTTATAATTACTGCTGTTCCTCCACGTGCATCTCCGCTAGGGTGTTGTGTATCGTAAATATTATAGTTAGGAATTTTGAAATAACTTTTATTTGTAAAATGTGTTTCGGATATTAAAACTATATCTAGATCATGATTGGTGATAAATGTCTTTAGTTCTAGGATGTGGTTTGACAAGCCGTTGGCGTTCCATTCTGCAATCTTGAGTATTTGCGTCATTATTTGAGTTTAGAAACAATGGCTGTAAGAAGGTTTAGCATTGTTTTTATGTTCTCTGCTAGTTCAATCATCATTTTCTCTAGCTTTTCGATGTTTGACGTCTGAGGTATATTTAGGTGGGAAGGAAGTTGGTTCCCATTTGCTACAATTTGGGCGAACGTTCTTTCATTGTTGTTTGGCATTTGTGTGGAGGTTAAAACTGGATGCTGTACTGCCACTCTAGGACGTGGTGGTGGAAATTTTCTCTGCTTCAGTTCCTGGTAGATTTGACATCCTTTGTAGTTTGCAGGATGCGATCCATTGCATAAAACGCACTTTGGTTGAGTGTCCTTCGTTTTAGTACATGTTGATGTTAGGTGGTTTGCGCCGCATTTCACACACCTAGGTTGATGGGTACAGAATCTCTTTGTGTGACCATATCTTTGACATGTAGCACATTGCGGGATTTCTCTTTTCGGGCGGGGTGGTTCTATTACTACTTTTGTGTATAGTAACTGCTTGATTTCGTATATTTTTTTGTTGGAATCGCAGGGAGCCAGATCAACAAAAAACATGGAGAGCGGTAGTTTGCTTGTTCTGTGCTTGGCGTTATATATGTTCCTAACTGTGTGTCCTTGCTTCACTATTTCGGCTTTCAATTCATTAATATCGATAGAGTGGTGAAGGTTCTTAATTACTACTCGAAAGCTACGTTCTTCTTTCATCTGAAAGGTATGGAACTGTACTTTTATCTCTATCAATCTAGTTACTAATGCTCTGTAGGTATTTGCGTCAATTGTCATGATTTTTACTTGATTTCTGCCTATGATTTTTAAAGTGTACTTTTTGTCGGCTATTTGATTCAATTCTGTTACCAGTGGTTTGATGTCTACCACATCTGAAATAAAGATTGGTGGTGGATTTATCGTTTTTGTGGCCGTGGACTTGTCTGCTTCCATTGCATTATCTATCTCATTATCTGGGAGAGCTTGAAAACGATTTGATAAATTAATTTGTGGCGTTTCGTTTATTGCGGTTTTTTGTTTTACTAAACGATTTATTTCTTCTTGTTGGTCGCGTTTGTTTTTCCTTGAAGTTACTGTAGTCCAGTTCGTGTGTTGATTTGACGTAGATGGCAAATTATTAATTGTGTGGGGCCAGTGCATAGAGGATGCCGGATATTGTAAAACTAAATTTTGACCTACCTGCTGATTTAGTGCAGGGTGTGTATACTGTATATATTGAGGCTGTGCTGCTTGGAATTGCGACTGCATCATATTATTCGGTAGCTGGGGATACTCAGCTTGGTACTGCATCATTGTTGGCTGCGCATAGGGCACGGAATATTGTTGATTAGTGCCAGCCATTCGGCTGACACTAATATGTGATTATATTCCTGAATTAATGTAGTTTAGAAATATTCTTTCATTCACACGGAATAAAATTAGGCCTCCAAAAAGCTATAATTTCATACTAGAATGTAAATAATTATTCTGGTAATACTTTCTAGCCATTTTGTATTACTTATAGGTTCTTGATTTTATATTGTCCTTGTTGGATAAATAAAGACTGAATTTGTTTTTAACTATATACTTACCTTTTGATATTACATAATAAAAATATCAAAATGTAGTAAACAGTTTTACAAAATTAAAATTTTGAAGTTTCACTTTTTTTCAATTTGCAGAAATGGGACGCCTAGAACAAGGAATTATATAAGCATTATTTTTTATTAGCTACTTATCTAATTTTATGTGTTATTTGTCAAAACATATGTTGTTTACAACAATATATTCGGAACACTATCATTCTCTAGAATTAGGTATGCATAAGTCCAAGTGCTTGATTATAATCCACCATTGTTTGTGCACTCTCTGTCGTGTGATAAATACGACCAACATGCGGAAAAATTAGCAGACAAGTACAAGCTACGGTCGCGAGGCTCTGCATTAATATTAACTGGATACTCCACGTCTTCAGTTTGATCGACTGGCAAAAAGACGAAGCGAAACGAAAATTAATGCATCTGCATATTAGGCGTTTAAGAAACGTCATCGGCAAACGTTATCGGCAGGTTGAAATGCATTCCCGAATAGGACGTTGCCCCATTGTGTCGCTTCTTTCCCAAGCTCCAATTCTGGAAGACATATTTTTGCTGCAGACGCTCCCAAGTTGTTACGCAACGGCTGACTTCTTGGAAGCCGCCATTGACGGTCCCGCAAATCAAAACGAAACCCCTGAACTGTCCACTCGCCAGAAGTTTCTTGACCCTCGTAGGAAGCTTACCGTTCGACCTTGCGTGCAACTAATGGACCGTGCTCGTGTAAGGAGGTGTTACGCCATAAGAATCGTCGGAGCAGTACCGGGGGCGTCGCGTATTTGTTGGTGTTTATCCTCGCCTCCGCAGTCACGAGGGTGCTTCATTTTTTTATCGCGTGCCCAAATCGGGTCTGTCGGATTAAAACGTAGTGAGAAATGAGCGGGATTACAATAATTGGTCGACGCCTTGTTTGCTTGACCAGCGCAGCGCCTTCCACAGGACCCCACACTTTGCTGTGATCTATGAGTTTCGAGTGGAAACCCTTCGCGAGGAGAGCTGTTGTAAATGAGAGGAATGCCTGAAGATATGATTTTGCTGCTTATCTAACATCTAACAATGTGTCGTAGCCGCAGCTGTTGCAATTTGAAAAATCTCTACATTTGTCGATCTTTTATTTTGCGATCTTCCATATGATTACGTTACCGAAAAATATTATATTAGTAATATTAATAGCAGGTAGCAGATGTACACTATACAGACCGTTACATTGTAAATATGAAAATACATTAATATTACAGACAGAAGAAAATAGTTTATATGTATATAATTATGTTTATCATAAATTACTAATATTATTAATCATAATTATTATACAGTTCCATTAAAGTTAATTCGACCTATGATTTCACATAATAAATAATATGTTGTTCTGGGCTTCAAGGCAGAGCTGATAACCAGGATTATTGATAGATATTTTGGACATTCAAACTCTGTAACTATTTAAGTTTGTATCATTATGATAAGAAATATTATTTATGTAATGTGTAGGGAAATTAAGCTCAGTTTCGTACTGGTTTTAAGACTAGCGACTACTCAATCTCTGTACGCAGACTTAAGTTTAAGTAATAAACTTATTTTTATTACAAGTCGTGTATCGTTATTCATAATTAAATACAGGGTGTGTCATTTTCAATTATCTAAATATTAAACATAAAAATCGACATCTACTTACATAATGACTTAATATCGTAAAGAGCTTAGTTTGTTTTTTATATTTAAACTTGCATATCTGATACAACTGAATTTACAGAAATGAAGTAAGATATCAAAATAAATATTATTAAAATGACTCTTCCAAAATATAAAGATATACAGTTTGTTTCATTTTTTATAATCCAAAATTATTAAATTTGCAAATAGCATTACAGCATTAATACCTAAAGCTATAATTTTACAGTCGAAACGTAATTTACGAAAAACATAACTTTTTGGCAACGTTTTCTTTCATTTAATTGTATGCTACTTACATCAGCCGCCTGAAATTCAGATTTGTTTGCATAAGATTATTAATATTTCCAAAACATATGACATTAGATTGCTGCCAACAGAAAACACTAAGCAAGATTCAGCCCCAAAACCGAAGTTGCTCAAAGACTTTTACCAGCTTCAAATCATACTAAACGATCGTTCAGGCTGCATGGAGATATTGGAGGGCCGGCTAGCTACAGTGAAATGTATTTAAAATTACCAGGGGCGCCAAAGAATTTTTATAGAACGGATAAATCCATAAGCTCGCGAGAACTCTTAAACCAACTAAGGTACCATACGTAGCCTACTCGCTACAACCTAAAATAGACTTCAAAGGGAAGACAATACAGGATGTTACATAATTTCAAGATTAATGATGTCATTTTTTGGCAGTATTATTTATTTTATTTATCGTATGGCAAGGGAAATGCACAGTAAAATATGTGTATCTTAAAGTACCTCTGTGCATTTTAGCCAGGAGATCCTATTGGATGGTCTGGCTGCCGGTAGTGCTAGTTCTTTAGCGCTATCCAGGGTGCACGTGTAGCTTAGCTTCTGCTATGGACGCGAACTAGCTTTGCACCCCTTTTGGCAGTGATCTATTGTGATATGTTTTATCCGACTTTTTCCATTGTCCAGTGTTTATTACACAACGTTTCGGGAGTTTCTGGTCTACTCCCTAGTCCTGAGAAGGACTAACCAGGAGTTCATTCACCTGAGGACGAGAGTAGATCAGAAACTTCCGAAACGTCATGTGATAAACACTGGAAAGAGTGAAAAAAGTCCGATAAAACATATCATAACATAATTTCAATATCAGCACTCGTATAATTTCTAGAAGCGACTTTGTATCATGGGCCAAAAAGTACAAATGCGGCGCACCCTATTGTGGCTACAAATTACAGAGCTTCTATTTTAACTAACTCCAAATTGCAAAGGAGTGGCAAACATACACCATAAGGTACATATGCTAATTACAAAAAGTAGCAAACAAGCCCAATATGTGATAGTAATATACCAGTTCGCTGTGATACCGTAAGCAAGCAAATCGTAGCGTGCCAAATTTCAATTTTAACGCAAGAAATCAAACAAAGTGTGCTAATTACAGCTTTACGGTAATGTTACAAGTAAGAAAATTATAGCATGCCACCTCATACGTAAGAATTCAAAGTGTTCCAATAAATGTACCATTGATTTCTGGCTAACTCGAAGGTGATACTATAGAAATCGGTAGCTTCAAGTTTATAGAGCTACAACAATTATGGAAATTTGTTTGATATTGCTCGGCACTAGATCGTGAATTGGTGCTTCCAGAACCACAAACCGGAGTCGACTAAGTAAAAAGCAAGGGGCAAACGTAATCTCGGAGAAACCGAAGCGGAGTCGCAATTAGTAGCAGAAACTAGCTGCTCATACTTTAACGACACCAAGTCGGATCTTCAGTTTACATCTCCAAGACTTAAATCACTATGCCAGAGAAATCCGCTATCAAATGCGATGTACAATTAACACTCAAATATCTTCTATAAATCAACCATACAAATCCGCCTTAGTGCGAGTAAACTAGAACACTATTCTTGCTCTTTAAGTCACTATAAACTAGCCCTATACTAAGCCAAGGGTTAGTACGAAGTATACAGGTGCGATTAAGTCGAATACGTTAGCAGAAGAAAGGAAGGCACAAGAAACGTCGTTGCAGGTGCTTGGCCTAGTTACGCATGACAACGGATCGATAATCCGCGATCAGCACTTCAAGGACGAACAAAATCAGTTTACGATTCCAGAAATATTGTGTTCAAACAGGAATGTCCAAAAATGCATAAAGAAAGCCTAGAAATCTAAAAAGGCTAAAAAAGCGGTACGCTAAATAAACGGAACACGATCCATACAACTTTATGTTAGAATGATTAGTATTTCAAAGCAAAACTTTTAAGCTACCTAGATACATAAGGTGTAAACGGAAAAGGAACTATATCTGTGATCATGTAACATAACAACGTTGTTTGTTTTACCATGCCAACGGTTAATTAGGATTTGTTATATACAATAAATTTTTAAAAAAATTTAGAAATAGTTATTTCTTTTATGAAACCGATTTTCTCAAACCTAATAACATTTTAGAGATAAATTCGACTAAACGTAAAAACAAACAGAATCTTTGTACCGTCATGTTAATAAAACACTGACAATAATGCTACATTCATGTTTAAAATAAAGTTGATTCTTGGTCATTTACCTTTCCCTATGTATAACATCTCCATTTAAATCCATTCCATTAAAAAAAATTTGGTGTGATACAGTCAGACAACTTCCTTTTACAGTGATCTTATAATTAGCCCAAAATTTGATTTTTAATTTTTCAGCATTTGTCAACAATTTTCAAAAATTACAAATTCTACAAAAAACTGTACAAAATAGAGCGTCCGTTTTCCAAAATTGTAAGCTGAATTCAAAAACGTAATAATATGCCGGATGTTTTATTTAAAATAGGAGTTAATGAAAAAAATTAAATAAACGAAAGAAACCCATTTTAGAAGTATTCAACTGGAAAATTACCTATCTCACATCAATACAGATTAAAAATTTAATAAAAATGTAAAGTTTGAAAAAAATCGATAGAGCCGTTTATAATTTTTTTTAAAAAAAACTGAAAAATTGCAAGAGTAAACACCTACTTTCGGTTATGCGATTTTCTTCAAAAGCTTGCTGTCTCATCGACATAGTACAAAAAACTTATATATTAAGTTTCAACGCCATAGCTCTTTTCGTTTTTGGGATATTCCGTACACAGGCACACACACAGACACACATACAGACAGACAGACCAATGAAACAAAAATATGTTTTTTGGGATCAGGGGTCTCTAAAACGTGAAGATCTGCTAAAAACTCAATTTCGAATTTTTGTGGTGAATGCAATACTTCCTTTGTGGTAAAAGGAAGTAACAATTTTTATTTGCTACACTTTCTTTATTTATAAATTGATATAATTCGCACTAACGAGTGTATTTTGTATTACTTCAGTATTATTAGGAGCGTTAAGATATTTTTACTCCGATGTAAACCCCTTTATAGATTTTTCAATCTTCTATTAAACTCGTGCATTTTATTTCTTATTCTTATGCATGTAATGAGACAAGTGCTAATCCACGATTTGAGCAGAAGTATTCAAAAGCTGGTTTTATATTAGATTGAATAATATAATAATAATAATAATAATAATAATAGGGTTTTATTTTCCATTCCAAAATAATATAAATAAACATACAAATTCAAACCAGAAAACGGGAAAGCAATACATATATACCAAAAATTAAATAAGTTATATATAACGAGAAATGGAATATACGATGGTGATCAGATGGCTTCCTATAAGAAGGAAACCCCTGCTCTACCCCACCGCCGTAAAAAAAACTGTAGTGGATATAACGACAACATTTTTATGTTGTGGTCGCAGGTAATGCGAAAGTGAAAGAGATGCATACCACTACATTAAAACTAAAATCATATTTAAAATTAAAATTAAGTAAAAATAAAAATAAAAAACTGAGCAGCACAACGTAAACGAATATTAAAAACAATTTAATGATTCAAGGAAAGCTCGAGAAGCACACACAAATGACAAACAGGTAAGTATTAAGAGTGAAAAATAAAACGTTACATGATTAAATAGAGAACACTGGCGACATGGTAGATCTATTTAAGATTTCATCAATTTTTTCAATTAATTTTTGAAAGAGTTTAAGGACAAACTTTTAAAGTTTGGTGGTAAAGCATTATATACCTTCGCTATATTATAAGTAAACGAAAGCTTAAAACTTTCTTTGCGGTGTAAAGCAATGCTTAGCAAGCCTCTATGTCTCAGATTCAAATTATGGACGTCAGTGCGATAACGAATTTTATCATAGAGGTATGGAGGCGACTTGAACAATATAACCTTATGAAAAAATACTGCAGCATGTAAAAAGCGTAGTTCTTCCATGTTTAACCAGTTGGTCTCTCTTATTTTGTGGGAAATATGTTGTCGACGACGAATGCTGTGTATCAGCCTTAAACCAAAATTTTGAACTAACTGAATTTTTTTAGATGTTGCCTTATCGATACATGAACCATACACTACGTCACAATAGCTAAAGTGTAACAAGACTAACGATTCGCATAACAGCCTTTTGACATCTCTGCTCAAGGCATGCCTGTTACTGTACAGTAGTTTTAAATTGCAATATGCTTTACGTATACAGGAGCTGACATGTTCTCGAAACCTAAAGTTATGGTCAAGTATGACGCCTAAATTTTTTACCGAATCTTTGCAAGAGATAGACTAACCGTTAATTTTTACTTGAAAATCACCTAAAATTGTTGATTTAGAGTTTGAACTACCGAATACCATAAAATTAGATTTCGAAGGGTTAATATTAAGCCAATGTAGGCTTGCCAAGCCTGCCAGGCTATTTAAATCATCATTAATAGCAACACAAGCAGCCTGCGATTCGTAAGGCTGGAATGACATGTAGATCTGCGTATCATCTGCATATTGATGAAATTGACAACGAATTAAAGAATAATTACATAAATTACTAGAGTATAATGTGAACAGGAGAGGGCCTAGTATGGATCCCTGAGGAACACCGAATCTCACTCTACATGAATCTGAACGCCTGCCATCCAATAGAACGCATTGCTGACGATCATTCAAGTAAGCTTTAATTCAATTTAAAGCTTCTTCGCCAAATCCGTAGTAACGAAGTACAGCATAAAGTATTTCATAACTGATGGTATCGAAAGCCTTCGCGAAGTCAAGTAGAAACAACACTGTGATTTGACCATCGTCAGATGCTTTCAAAATGTCGTCAGTTATGTTTAAAAGTGCAGAACAACAACTGTAGTTACGACGAAAACCTGACTGATAATTTGGCATCAACAAATTATTTTCTAAATAGTCACGAGTTTGAAGTTCAATTGCTTTCTCTAAGACTCGATAAAACAGGTAGTATGCTGATAGGTCTTAAATCTTTTAAGTCTTGCGGATTACTGGTTTTGGGTATTGGAATAATATTAGAAATTTTCCAAGCATCCGGAAATGTACAATTTAATAAACCAAAATTTATAATATGAGTTATCACTGGTATTAAAAATGGGCAACATAGGTGTATCATAGTAATATTAATATTGTCATTACCAGAAGCTTTAGATTTGATGGAATAGATAATTTTAGTAATATCATATTCAGAAGCAACAGTAAAACAAAATTTAGATGTTAAATTTGGTTTAGTATTTTTATACATTTCCAAGACCTCCACACTAGGCACCTCCACCCCCTGAATTAAATTAAAATATGAATTAATAGCATTAACGTCTTTAAGATGTTCAGGAATAGTCTGATTTTTTTCCTTGAATGTATACCACAACATTGTAAGTCATTCCAAAATCTTTTAGGACTGCTGTGGGTTAATGTATGAGTTAAATATGCTTTTTTTTCATTTCTGATAGCATTGGTAGTTAGATTTCGGAGAGACCTATCATAGCTCCATTGATCTTGTTCCTGGTATTTTTTGAAACGTTTAAAGGCAGCATCTCTTAGACTCATCATTAATCTAACTGTATCAGTCAGCCAAGGGGCTTTTGATTTTCTAAATACAGAAGTTTTAAAAGGAGCAAAGATGTCAAACAAGGCTATCACGTTATTGTTGAAATAATCAACCTTAGCGTTTATATTATTTAAGTTGTAGATAATATCCCAATTGATAGATTGAAGATAAGTTGTAAAATTATCAAGATCAAACTTTGTGAAGTCCCTGAGAGTTCGTGTGATAGGCGAAGGTTTATTTATTTCAGCAAAAATCTTACAGAATACTAGTTCATGGTCAGAATAAGAACTTATGTGTTTAGTACCCGACGCAACAATTAAATCTGAATTGCTAACAAAAATGTGATCCAAAAGTGTTTGAGATTTAGATGTTATTGGAGTAGGTTCTTTAATTAACTGAGTAAATCCAAAACTCTCCAACATGCAAATGTACTGTTCACTTTCTGTGTTATCAGGCTGCATAAGGTCAATGTTAAAATCGCCAGTGCATATGTACATTTTTTTTATATAATAATTTTCAAGGTCAACTTTCTAGGGGATAAGTTGCATTCCTGCAGGGTCCCTAGTTTTAATAATGTTGGTACATAGATTTTTAGTTCTTTTCTTCCACTAAAAAAAATATTGTCATTTTGACAGATATGTCATAATTTAATATTGCTTGCTTCATTTTTGCATTTAAAGTATATCTTGGTTTTCTTTTTTTATCCGATTTTATTGATGATGATGATGATTCCATGTTAAAAAAAAAATTTGTCAAGAGTTCAAATTAAGAAACTTTGACATTCAAAATTGACACATAACCATACTTTTGAAAAAGTTCTACCAACACGAGGTATAAAAATTTCCTAGCGTTTTAATCACATGTCTACCAACATTGTAACACTTTGACAGTTATTATAAAAAAAAACCAACGTTATCGTATAAAGGCAAAAAGTTACTGCAATTGACTTCGAAGTTATCAATAAGAGCTCGATATTTACTTTTATGCGGTACATAGATTGTGCCGAATAAAAATTTTTGTTTATTAAAATTAAATTCAACCCACAGTTGCTCAAAATTTGAATCCTCTATAACATAGACTTGCTTAATATTTAAAAATAATTTTGCATATAATGCTACACCACCCCCAAAACTAGGACGGTCTTTACGTAAAAAGTTATATTCTGGAATGCTAACTATATTATTCGCTACATTGTCACTTAAAAATGTTTCTGTTATAGATATTATATCATAGTTGTTGAGTAAAACATGTTCGCGTAGTAAATTAAAATCATCCGTTAAAGATTGTGCATTTATGTGTGCAATACTCAAACCACTCATACAAATCACATACAAATAAACTTAAATTAAAAAATATAATAAAAAAGAATTAATATATATTCTAAGTTTCAAGTACAAACTTAGGATGCGATTTTGTTGCTCTGATAGCTTAGGTGAATCAATATAATTGATCGTACATATTTATTTACAACTATTGTTCATTAATTAAAAATTAAAAGTTAGCTTTTTGTAAATATAAACAAGAAGTTCTAAATAAATCGCAATAATCATCATATAAGTCGTTCCAAGTCTTGCAGGTTAGAGGTTTATTTTAACTTTGATCAAGCCATCTAGTATCCATACATTTCTAAAACCAAATTTCACGCACGCTTTCTTATATCCTCTTTTATAACAATATTAAGTTATACTTTAACTGTCCAATTTTTGAGTTGAGTGAGTGTAAACAAGATAATAATCACTTATGTCAGTTTTAATTATAGCAGATCCTACAGTTTCCTTGCTTTTTAATTTTAAAAACAGATGGTTTATGCAAGCACCCGAATTCGTATTAAAATTGGTTCTAGTGACAGAATTTATGAATGATTTAAATACAAATTTTGAAAGTAAATTTAAGTAATTTTGTGTATCTGCATTATTGTCAAGTAAATAAATATTTTTAAATCCTCATCCAATAAAGGGTTTTCAGTATGTGTTAAATTTAGTAATTTATGCCGTTCACGATCTTTTTGGGTAAGGGGAAGCTATGACTATCTAGTAATTTTGTTGGCAGTACCTCTGTGGCAACTAAACTCCCTAATGGAAATTGACAGTAATTGACACTTTTTGTGTTAGGTTAGGTTGTTTTTAAGGTAAAATTTTCTGAATAGGTACATTGTTCCCGAATCTGTGTTTAAATTAAATATGAAAAATTGAAATTATTTGACAATTGACGACAGAAACGAAAATGAGAAATAATGCATAAGAAAAGCATTCAATATTAATGTTTATTGCAATTTGGATAAGAATTGTGTACCTGATATAAATATGCCACTCTATTTTACATGCTTGCTGCATGCGTGCTTGCTTGCTGGTGTGGAAAGATGGAGACGTCACAAACTGATGCCAAATAAATTTAGTAGAGCAATTGAGCAATATAGGTCTTATACAAATTAACATGTGAAAAATGTAAATATTTTGTCAAATTGATGGTTTGCTGATTTTACTTCATGTTGATTTTCACATCTGCCACATAACATTTCAACACTAAAATAGTAATAAATAGGTAGGTATTATTATACATTATTACGCTGGATTATTGTTTTTAATTTTCAAATTTTTAAGTTCGTTTCAATGATAATCTACAGGTAGGCACCCGTTTAGAGATAATTTTACACTGCCTCCACATAATGATGATGATATGAGTTCATCAACAAATTACAATAATCTAAACCACCACTAAAACAAATGCTTCCTTGATATCTTAATACTTTTGCATCATATCAGAGGCGTTGCTAGAGACCAGCAGACCCTGTATCATAAACTGCCAAATGGGCTCCCCATCCCCACCCCATCAGGTTATTAACAAATAAACGTATAAAAATACGAACTCAATTTTTATTATTTAACAAAACGAAATATAATTATAAAAACTAATTAAAAAGTAAAATTTAATTACATATTTTTACTAACGGACATATTACGTTGTGACGTTAGCGCCGGCCGAAATCCGTATTTTACGTATTGTAATGCGTTCGAATTTGGTCACCGCTAAAACTTCACCACAACATCGTCTTTCACGCATCCCTGCCTAAGTTACAGCCCAGATTAGGAAAACTGGTTATGTATAAAACGAGGGAACGCACGCTGTTAGAAGATCTTGCGTTCTCCGTCTCCAACCAGCGTTTTGCTCTGGGCCCTTCCGGGCCCAGCTCCTAAGCTCGTCCATAACACTTGTTTTCCTGTGACCAGCACTCTCTAGAATCAACCCGAATTCCTGTTGGAGCTTAATGTAATCCGCTGACTAAGTGCCTATTAAGTTGCAAAACTTTTGCCTCTTAAAAACCGTTCCCGATCGTAGCTTAATGTGGCCCGCTGACTAAGAGCCTAGTAAGTTGTTATACCCTTGAATCCGCTCCTCAAAACTCACTAAGTTTTCCAAAATACAAATTCAGAGCTTCACTCACCTTTTAGGAAACTAATTACATACGTTCAAAAAACACCTGGAGTGCCCTTAATTCTTACTGTACCAGAACATGGAAGTTACTTATAAAATTTAAAAGGGTTTTGCTCACCTTTTGGAACGCTGTTAGCTAGCTTACAGTTATTCCTCGCAGGGCCCTTGCATTAAAATAAAAGCTGCAGAGGACAACTTCGATACGTAAACTTTGTTTGAGGTTATCACTGCACTGGCACGTAAAGTAATTGGATTCACTGTCATTTCATTTGCTAAACGATTTCGGGGCACTGCCGTATAGCTTTAACAAGGCGGGCGTATACCCCTCGTAAAGTCCAAACTAATTTCTAACTTTTTTTATCATACAAACAAATCGTAAACAAAAGTGACATAATTATTCTCGTGTTTCCAGCTTTAACCACACGAGGACGCCACGAACTATGGCCCACTCTCGTACTCCCAAGTTGACCCCGAAGCCATCCGAGCCAAGGGAGTAAAGTGGATTGCCCAGCCAAGCAGGCGCTTGCTGGTCCGTTGGCTAGATTAAACTCAACTGTTATAATAAATTACACGAAATCATATATTTTATTTATTATTTGAATTGTATATAGTTACATAAAATAAACCCTTTATGTTATGTGCACTTGGTCTATATACTAGAGTGAATAAGTCGAACCCTGGCATTTATCTGCCCTTTAGCAAAGTCTTATAAAAGTTTACAGTTTATACATATTGTTACGATTTACGTTCTCGGGGCTATTCAAAAATTATACGACGCTTCTTAAACATTTATTTACAACGATTTATCTTAACTATTTACAAAGCAACTATTAAACGCGGAACACAAATTATCTATTAACTACAGGCACTATTTCTAACAACAATACACTTATTTATTTATATTGCACGACTTAACATTAGTGATTTATATGGTTATATTTATTTTACGGGTGTTATTTATCTCGCTAGAGTTATGTACACACGGGTCTATTTATATTGCATCTTTACGCGTTTCGAGTTGGATCAGAACTGCACTGCTATTTTCGCTGCCTTATTTACATCGCTGGTTAATTCATTCCGGAAGCGTCTCGACCCTTCCGGCAACGCTGACGTGTCACGCCTATTAATCACCGAGACCGCTGACTCACCCGTCGCACCTGGCTCCAAGGTTGTTTCTCGAAGTTCTGGAATGGTCTGATGCGATCCGGCCCCAAGGCCGTTACACTTTCTGGAATGATCTGGAATGTTCTGACGCGATCCGGCCCGAAGGTCGTTACACTGCCCCCCGTCTTAGATCGTTCTGTCCCAGAACGAGTTGCAACGGGTGCCTGTCCTCTCGCTCTTGTGGGGTTCGATTGCGGTACTTACAGGCGGTGCCCTTCTTGCACACGGACTGGCTGAAGGAGCAGCAGTCCACCGTGGGCTCAGTGCTCCGCAACAGCTGCAACAGCAAACCTCGATCTGGACGCCGGTTGTTTCTGGTACTGCCGATCGGTAGGCCATCAGGAACAGGTGCATGCACTGGTCCCAGTCACGCTGATGCTCGGAAACCACCTTGGACAGATGCTTCCCCATGGTTCGGTTAATCCTTTCCACCATGCCGTCCGATTGAGGATGGAGGGCAGTGGTCCGGGTCTTGTGTATCCCCAGTAGCTTGCAAACGTTCTGGAACAGTGCAGACTCGAAATTCCGGGCCTGGTCAGAACGTATCTCCAGGGGGACTCCAAAACGGCTGAAGCACTCCTTTACCAGAACAGTACCGGCCTATTGATTCAGAAGGGCGTACGCTTCGGGCCACTTGGTGAAGTAGTCCGTGCACACCAGGATGTATTTATTTCCTGATTCGGTTTCGGGGCATGGTCCGGCGATGTCAATGGCTATCCCCTCGAATGGACCACCGACGTTGTACTGCCACATCGGAGCTCTACGTCTTCCAACCGGTCCGTTTCCTGTAGCTCAGGCCTCGCACCTCCAGCACCACTCTCGGACGTCATCTTTGCAGCTCGCCCAGTAGAACCTTTCTTGGACCTTCTACAACGTCTTCTTCAATCCAAAGTGTCCCCCTGAGGAGCCATCACGCAGGTGGCGCAGAACCTCGGCCACTCTACTCCTTGGAACCATTGATTGTGATCTGGGTACCGTACCGTCCTCATCTTCCAAGATTCTGGCCAGGACGTTGTTGTCCAGCTGCAAGGAGTCCCATTGCGCCCAATAGGTCTTTACCGTTGGGTTGGTGGCGGAGACCTCCTAGTAGGTAGGACGACGGCCATCTCGCTTTCAGGCTATAACTGTGCCTAAGTCGGGGTCGTTCTCCTGGCTGTTCCGCAACTCATCTAGCTCCCACGAGTCGTCGACTACAGTGGTACGATTGATGGGTACAGCACGAATCTCCAGCTTCAAACAGTGGCTGCAGTCCGCAGGGCAGGGCCTCCTGGATAACGCATCGGCGTTGCGGTGGGCTGCGCCAGGTCGATAATTTATTTCAAAGTCGTACTCTTGTAGGCGCTCTATCCACCTAGCCACCCGTCCTTTAGGGTTCTTGAACTGCAGTAGTCACCTTGAACAGCATGGTCGGTCCTCAGCAAGAATTTTCTGCCATACAGATATTTATAAAAATGCTCCAGGGACTGGACGACTACCACAAGATCCCTCTTGGTTACGCAATAATTCCGCTCTGGCTTGGACAGGACCTTGCTGAAATATGCCAGGACTTTTTCTTGTCCATCTTGAACCTGGGACAGAACACCACCTATTCTAACATTTCTAGCGTCAGTATCGAGGATAAACTGGCCTTCCTGACGTGAATAGCAAAGCACAGGTGAACTGGTTAAGGCAGTCTTGAGCGTCTCGAAAGGCTCCGCGCACTCAGCACTCCATTCGAACTATCGTCCCTCTTCCGTTAGACGGGTTAGCGATTTTGCAATGTTTGCAAAGCCCAGCACAATCCGTCGGTAGTAAGTACAGAGGCCCAGGAAGCTTCGCAGTTCTTCATGCCTATCCTTCGGGATCGGCCAATCCTGCACTGCCTTCACATTACTCGGATCTACTGCTACTCCCTGGCGAGATACGACGTGCCCCAGGTACTGTACCTCCTTCTGAAAGATGTGGCACTTCTTCGGATTAATCGTAGGTTGGCACCTCGCAGTCTACCGAACACTTCCTCCAGGTTTTTCAGATGCTCGTTGAAGGATCTATCCACCACTATGGTGTCGTCCAAGTATATCAGGCAGGTCTGCCAAGATAGACCCTTCAGAACGGTGTCCATCAGCCTCTCAAACGTGGCGAGGGCATTGCACAAACCGAACGGCATGACGAAGAACTGCCAGAAACCAGTTCCGATGGTAAATGCAGTCTTCTCCCTGTCCGCAGGTTCCATTCCGACTTGCCAATATCCGCTCTTCAAGTCTAGCGTCGAGAACCATTGAGAACCGGAGAGCGTGTCCAGGGTATCATCGATTCGTGGCAGAGGGTAGCTGTTTTTCTTGGTCACATGATTCAGCTGCCGGTGGTCAACACAGAACCTCGTTGAGCCATCCTTCTTCTTGACAAGAACTACAGGGGAGGCCCACGGGCTGCTGGACGGTTCGATGTTTCCTTGGTTTCGCACGTCCTGGACAATCTTCTCAGCTCCTTCCCGTTTGGCGAGGGGCAACCTTTTTGAATGTTGGCATATCGGTTAAGCATCTCCAGTATTGATTTTATGTTTAACTACGTCGGTACGGCCGCTGGGATGATCTCCGCACTCGAAGATATCTTGGTACCGGGCCACCAGATCTTCTATTTTCTTTCGTTCTTCTTGGCTCATGCCCTTGCAAGTAGACATTACCGTGTTAATTAATGCCTTTGGGCAGCCCTTCGCCTTGCTGCCGCTGTCACTAGTAATCGTTCTGACAACGGCGAAGACAGGTGTGCACCTTCCCAGGATTGTGTTTCTGCTGACGGTTGCCGGTTCCATGTTGACGTTCATCATCCTTACTGGGACCTTAAGCCCAGTCTTTACCAACGACTTTCCAACCAGGATACCATGAGTGATCTCCTTGTCATAATCGGGTTCAATCATGCGCACTACGTTGCAACGGAGATCGCCATCCAGGTATGCATCCACGCTTCTCTCGGTTCGTCCCGGCAGAGTAACATCTTCCGCCAATACCACTCATACTGCGATCTCTTCTCTTGGGTGTAGAATAAGCTCCTCCCCACCCATGTGCAACACGCCGCGTCCCAGGTCTAAAGTAAACCCACACTTATTTATGGCATCCATTCCTAGGATGACCTCGTCCGCAACGTCAGCAATCAGGCCCCGATGCTTGAGGGTTTGATTCCCAATCTTCAATGTCAAATCCATTTTCCCATGTGTGGTCACTGCGCCTCCCGTGGCAGTGCGAAGGCGTGTCCTGGTGGGCAGCAGCTGACCCTCGTCCCGTATTACGTCAGACCTGGCAATGGACTTCGTCGCTCCAGTATCCAACAGCAGAGACCAAACTGTTCCCATCAATGAAGAGGCTATCAGGCTGGCGTTGCACAGACGACACATGGATGGGAATCTCCGGGGCATGGCAATCACGAGTCGACTCTCGCCCCTTCTTGTCGACCCGTATTAGTTTTCCGACGGCTCATCAGACGCTCGGGCGCCTTTCTTCGGACAACGAACCCTAAGATGACCCATCTCTCTCTCTCCCTCGTCTCCTGCTGTATGAGTCGTCGCACCATGTCGCAACATCAGAATCAATGCGGTACTTGTTAATCAATTTATTATAGCCTTTGGTACAACCCGACACCTGACGCCACTGTTACGATTTACGTTCTCGGGGCTATTTAAAAATTATACGACACTGCCATTCCCCAACCATTAGCGACGGCTGCGACTTCAAATTGCTTCAGGTATGTTGACCATGGCGTTTTCCCATCGCAACAGGGCAGTTTCATATGCAAGCCGGATGTTGCGGTCCTCACTGGGGCAGTATCTCGAGAAAGAGCAACTTGAGGGGTAGCAACTCGCGATAAGGTAGACTGATTTACCGCAAGAGGAGGGGAGAAGCTAGCAGATTTAGAGGGAGTTGGTTGGCCTTGGCCACTTAGTAACTTGGTAACTTGTTCCTGCAGCTCCAGTACGTCACCTTGAAATCTGGTTACCTTTCTCTCCATTTCCTCCTGAATATCTCTGATCTCCTCTGCCAACTTGTCATGGCTCGCTTTCAGCTCTTCCTTAAGTACTTCCTGCGGCTTTTCTGCATGCTTTTGGCCGGCTTTCAATTCTTCTTTAAGATCCTCTTGTTCGGCTTTCAATTCTTCTTGCTCTTTTTCTGCCTTCTCTTTGCCAACTTGCGTCAGCTGGAAAAGTTGGCTTAATTGAGCCTCCATTTTGCCGCTCTGGGATCTTGTCCCAGACATCCCCAACACACACTTAAATTTATTTATCGGTACTTGTTAATCAATTTATTATAGCCCCTGGTACAACCCGACACCTGACGCCACTGTTACGATTTACGTTCTCGGGGCTATTTAAAAATTATACGCCGCTTTTTGAATTAAACATTTATTTACAACGATTTATCTTAGCTATTTACAAAGCAACTATTAAACGCGGAACACAAATTATTTATTAACTACAAGCACAATTTCTAACAACGATACACTTATTTATTTATATTGCACGACTTAACATTAATTATTTATATGGTTATATTTATTTTACGCGCTTTATTTATATCGCGAGAGTTATGTACACACGAGTCTATTTATATTGCATCTTTACGCGCTTCGAGTTGGATGAGAACTGCACTGTTATTTTCGCTGCCCTTATTTATATCGCTGGGTGATTCATTCCGGATGCGTTTCAACCCTTCCGGCAACGCTGATGTGTCACGCGTATTAATCACCGAGGCCGCTGACTCACCCGTCGCACCTGGCTCCAAGGTCGTTTCTCGAAGTTCTGGAATGTTCTGATGCGATCCGGCCCGAAGGTCGTTACACTTTCTGGAATGATCTGGAATGTTCTGACGAGATCCGGCCCGAAGGTCGTTACAATATTTACATAAGTAAGGAACAAGTAAATGTGAAATAACCAGAAACAAAGTTAAAGTAAAAATAATTATTTACAGAGTTACTCTCCAAACTTATTTCTCGGCGAAAATGGTTATTAAATGATCCATATTTGGCTATTATTTAATTTTTTTTAATTTCTTCCTTTTCGATAGATATAATGGCTAAATCCGATAACCGTTTTTGTGTCATCGTACTTCTTAAGTAGTTTTTGATAAGTTTTTAATTTTGAAATGGCTCTTGCTGCTATTGTTACCGTAACGGGAATTTTCAAAAGCATCATACAAGCAGTTATTACCTCGGGAAAGTCTGAAGCCGTACTATTAAATTTTATTAATAGTAATTCTGCTAATTCTTTAATTGCATGAATCTGTTCAGGAGACTGCGGCTGGACGGCTTCGCCAGGGTCGAGCGCATTCTTTTCGTGATTGGAAGAGGGGGGGGGGGATTTTAAATGTGCCCTCCCTGTGCACAAAAGTTTCCAAATTAAGTTTATATGATACCTACATATATTTTTCTTGAGCTTGGGTGCTGATGGGCCTCTTTCGTGGGCCCTGTATCATTGATACGGCAGATATAGCAGTAGCTACGTCCCTGCATCATATAACCATATTCCTTACTAATTTTGGTTAAACTGTTTAAAAAAGCACTGAAACGGGCCAATTCGTGCCACCTGTATTTACCTATTTCATACCTTTTATTATGTACCCAATTAGTGATAAAACTCAGCAGTATGTGTTCTTATATTTATTTACGTATCATCGCACCATAAGTAAGAAATACTATGTGAGTGACCGCGAACTATGGAGTCTCAAGTGCGAACACACCAGTAAAAACGTGAGAGAATGTGCTAACAATGCAATGTAATTCTTATTCGCGCCCAAGTAGGCGAACTTGGCAAATCGACTGATTCGCGCTCAAGTGGGTGAACATCACGGATCGCCTGGTGCGCTTCTAAATTAATAAAGAGCGCGGGTCGACCATTTAAAAGGGCCGTTACGGTTCTACGAGTGCAAACCACAGAAGAAGGGCATCGTTAGCCGAGCCCCAGGTACAAGCTATTTAAGTAAAGCAGCCCAGAAGCGAGACGGTGGTGTTCCAGTCCGACATCGCTAGAAGCGGCGATTTCGACTTAAAGAAGCCATCCAATGTGGTCCCCGTTCTTTAATGAACGTATACAACGTTAGTTCCTGCTTGTAACCTCGCGACGAAATAAGAAAGCAGTTAGCAATTGTAGTAAATAATTACGCAACTTCTGGCAAGGTGCTCGCTGTCTGATAACGGGGTAGTACCGGCAGCGCATCACGTCATATACTAACTCGGCAGATCGAGTTTCCATGCATCGAGGCACTATAAAGAAACGACAACGTCGGGTTCAACTTATTGGTACGCGTAGCTATTTTATACTTCGCGTTTGTGAACTTTGTATTCGCACAGTTAATTGAACTTTAAGCATTTAATTAATATATTTTCTCATGGGCAGTGCGCCATTGTTTTATGTATTTGCTTGTATGTACTTGTGTCTTTATCATTTTCTCACAGATTATATGTATTCATATAAACTGTTGGGTTTTTATTACCATTGGTGTTTGCATTCGTAAGTACAACATTTCAGGTGTTAACGGGCTGACTCCAACAATATTAGTTTACCCTGAGCTGCACTGACGATGTAAATAGAGCTTTATAGCTCACCAACTGGATAAGCTAGCGAACCAGGGCAATGTAACGTATGATTCAGTAAGTGTAGGGCTAGGTAAAAGGTCGTATTATATTACTTAAAATTTTGCCTAAACACCTGCTATTCACTCATCCTCCATTATTTCGCCATGAAAATCGTTATCAGCATTATCGTCCTCTGATTCTGAATCAGATTCGCGCAGCGAATAATAAAGGGAGGTTCGTTTGCATACAATAAATTTTCCATATGTTTTCTCCAATCATCCAAACTAAGTTTTTCGCAATGTCTACAAAAATTTTGTACATTTGGAAATGGACTCAAGCCATAAAGTCTCAACTTTACCCTTGTATGAAGATTGAGAATTGATGTGCTTGTTATAATACGATTTACAAAACCCCCATGCCATTTCAATAGGATTATATTGACAATGGGATAGGGATACTCTAAGAATCTCATGTCCACGTTCCCGCAATTTCTCATCTACCAAATATCGACGTTATCCATTAGTCCGAAAAGGTTTTACTAAATCTCAAATTTGTTTCTTCCTAAATTTTTGATTAAATTCAATACTATAGTTACGCAACCATTCTTGCATTTGGCCCCTTTTACTAGAAAATGTGGGTGGTTTGTTCAACTGCACTAAATGATAAGATGAATTGTCCACCACCACACAATTTGCCAAATTAGTCGTTGCAGGTCTTTTCGGAACATGAAATTTGTAAAAACACCAGTTTTGTTACGTTTGCCAGAGAATACTGTTAACAAATTTTCACTTCTTGTTATTAAAACATCTTCGAAAGTGTTTCGGCGTACCTAGAAAAAAAAATAAAATTATAGTAACAATAATAGACCAAAAGCACATAACACTTGAATTACTAGTCACAGCGGCGTAACTAAGATTTTTCTCTGGGGGGTGTTCTGGGAGAGTGATCAATCTTACAATAAGAATTTAAAAAAATGAGTTTACCATAAAGTATAGTTGATTTCATTTCTACGGGACTTGCGGTAGGCCTTGATTTAACATCTTGGCGGTATAGACCACCTAGTTACATTTAAGAAATTATTTTTTGCATATTATTTGCTTATTAACCAAAAGAAGTCAGAAAAAATTATTTGCTAAATAACTTAACTTCCTTGTAAAACAAAATTGCAAGATAATGCCTGTCCTATCTCTGCAATACCTCTAACCCACGACCTGCTGAATTGTTTGACAAACGTCACATTTGTCACACAATTCAGCAGGCCGTGCTCTAACCTATGCAAATGTAAATGTCTTTTTGAGTGTAAAAAATTGTTAAATCATGACCTACTGCAAGTCATATAGAAATGAAAGCAACTATACTGTTTATTTGTAAACAATAAGATCATTACAATTCTAATACAACTTATAGTAGTAATTCAAGTTTTTTTGGTTTTTTTGCTAACTCGTTTATAATTTCATCTACGTTCACCTGCAGTTCTCTGTGAATGGAGAGCATTGCCAATCCATTCAGCCTATATTGCGATTTCGGAGGTAAGTCTTAATTATTTTTAAGGTGGAGAATGATCTTTTAGCTGTTTCAGTTGACACAGGAATCGTTGCAAGGATTTGCAGCAACTTGAATATGTTTGGAAACATGTCCGTATTGCACGTAGCTAGCGCACCCACTGCTGTCTTATATGGAAGATTTTGTAAATTTTGGCATTTCCGGTATAATTTGAACTCAGCAATCACGTCCTAAGCAGGTTCGTTGAAATCGGATTTTAAAAATGGTCGAGTCCGAATTCCGAATGTAAGAATTGATATTCAATTATACATTACAAAATGTAATTTTAGATTTTTTGTTTAAGACGAATTTTAGTTATTTCTAAAGCCTCTGGGTGGTGTTCCGACACCCATATCAACCCCCATAGTTACGCCACTGACTAGTCATAGCGGCAACCTTGGTATGTAGTAAACCGTTTTATATTGCTCAAGTAAGTTGTAAAAACGCAAGTATGGCAGCCGAACTGCGGTTACAAAAATATTAACGGCGGCTTTTGAAAATTGTTAATAAAATTAAATATTTGTTAAAAGCGGCAACGCTAATTTTTGTTGTAATTCATAGACAAGGTCCCTAAACCGCAGACCAAAATTATGTGCCATACTGATAAGTAGGGTATAGGGGGCCGCCATACTAGGTCAAAATGGTAATTTCTTCGTTGCAAAAAAAATAATAACAACAAGCTTCAATTTTTTTTTACTACTTCTACAAACACGAATTATCCAAAAACATAATTGCCAAAAAATCGTACATGTTTGTACTACTATGGCTACCGACATAACCATCCAAATGGTATGACGATTATATTTTTAGATAATTGGTGTTTAAATGAAGTAGTAAACCAAAACTGAAGCTTGCCGCTATTATTTTTTTTTCGACGAAAAAATTACCTGTTTGGACCAGTATGGCGGCTCCCTATACCCTTCTTACCAGTATGGCACATAATTTCCGTCTGGGGTTTAGGGACCTTGTCTATCGATTACAACAAAAATTAGCCTTGCCGCTTTTAAAAAAATATATTTGATTTCATTAACGATTTTCAAAAGCCGTCGTTAATATTCGTAACCGCAGTTCGGCTGCCATACTTATGTTTTTGACACTGACTTGGGCAATATAAAAAGGTTTACTACCTACCGAGTTTGCCGCTATGACTAGTAATTCAGGTGTTAGGGGCTCTTGGTCTATAATGCATCATTTTAACGTAAAGAAAATATATTCTCTAGTCTCGACATCAACTCGTGTTCTTTTAAATCTGGTCTGTGCTTTTCAAATTGGAAGTAGCATCGTTTAATGGAAATTCTTTGTTGTAACAAAATTATTTTTCTCCATGCCCATCTAGTAAGTTACACTTACTTTGACATATCCAGGTAAGTTGATTTTACTGTTTGTTTACTGGTTGTCATGACATTAGGTAAGTAAGTACCTACTCTCCAAGGGCAGTAAGTGAATTGCGTGTTATTACAGTAATTTTAGTTTTGTAAGTAATCTGAACGGGGTTTGAACTTAACTGATCCTAACCTATTTGAAATTTAAAAACTTGTTAAGATCAGTTGGGTTAGGATATAACCGTAAATTAAAAATATCAATATAATAAATGAGAACGATCCAGACGTGTGTGTCACGACAATTGTGGATGCGATGTCCCCCATTTGAGTTTGCATGCAATTCGCCGTCGCCTCGATTTCACGACCGGGGCGTAGTCCCGAGGGCCTCCTTGGAGAGGGACGGTGCCTCGAAGGCCCCCTTGGAGAAGGGCAGAGCCCCAAGGGCCCCCTTAAAGAGAGGCGGAGCCCCGAGGGTCCCTTGGAGAAGAGCGGAGCTCCGAGAGCCCCTTGGAGAGGTGCGGATCCTCGAGGGCCCTCTTGGAAAGGAGCGGATCCCCGAGGGCTTCCTTGGAGAGGGGCGAAGCCCCGAGGGCTCCCTTGAAGAAGGGCGAAGCCCCAAAAGCTCCCTTGAAGAGGGGCGGTGTTCCGGGGGTCTCTTGGAGAAGAGCGGAGCCCCGAGAGCCCCCTTCGAGAGGGGCTGAGCCCCAGGGGCCTCTTGGAGAGAGGAGGAGCACCGAGGGCCCTCTTCTTTGGTCAGGTGGACGGCAGTGGGAGGCAGGGGCTGAGTGTGTAACAGAACGGAATAACCCAACGTAATAAGCCTAAAAATGTTGGTAAATTGATTAGGATAGACCGCGCAATAGCGCGCTCAGCCCCGTTTATATATATACATTGCAAACGTTGGCTGTGGAACGCTCTAAATAAAAATCCCCAATCATCTGCGGTCAAAATCCAAGGAGAATCAGATTCCATAGAAAAAAGTGGTGGCTGCCATTTAAAAAAAATGGCGATGACGTCATTACGGAAAGAGGTGAGGGTAAAAAAAATTGACAACTATCAGAAAATATGCGCGTTCAAAAAAAAAGGTCGCCGTGTCCGAGGATTTTGGCCGCAGATGATCGGGGAATTTTTTATTTGGAGCGTTCCACAGCCAACGTTCGCACTGTATAATAATGAAACAAACAAAAATGTATAAACATGTTAATACTGTAATCTATATATATATAAAGGAAAGTCATAACCCTGACTAATCAACGCAGAGCCGAAACCACTGGTACTAGAAACTTGAGATTTAGGTGCAAGGTTCAATTTCTTACGTAAGGTAGTGCTAAGAAGGGATTTTTTGAAATTCGACCCCTAAGGGGGTGAAAAGGGGTAAAATGTGTTTTCACGAATTCCTCAATATCTCTTACACCCGATAAGATATCGATTTGGTGTTTACTTGCAAAGATTACCAATGCAAATACCTAGAAACGTATTTCAGGATTTTGCCTTAATCAACCCCTAAAGGTGCAAATCTGGATTGGGGGTGAATTAAAGAACCCTTCGTATCTCCTATGTTTATTGAGTTAGAACATTCTTTTTCGGCATATAGGTGTATTTTTAAAATATTTAGAAAGGGGTTTAAGGGAATTTAAAAATTTTAACCCTAAAGGGGTAAAAGGAGGAAAAACTGAAAAGGGGTAGGGGGCTTAAAATTATTATATTTTATTTGCTGTGAGTTCCATTTCACAATGAAATGGGTTAAAAGCAATTTTTTTAAATTTTGGAATAAATGAAGTTAATGGAAAAAAATGCAGTTTTATGAGACTAACATCAATTTTATCTTCTATACATATATAAAGGAAAGTCATAACCCTGACTAATCAACGCAGAGCCGAAACCACTGGTACTAGAAACTTGAGATTTAGGTGCAAGGTTCAATTTCTTACGTAAGGTAGTGCTAAGAAGGGATTTTTTGAAATTCGACCCCTAAGGGGGTGAAAAGGGGTAAAATGTGTTTTCACGAATTCCTCAATATCTCTTACACCCGATAAGATATCGATTTGGTGTTTACTTGCAAAGATTACCAATGCAAATACCTAGAAACGTATTTCAGGATTTTGCCTTAATCAACCCCTAAAGGTGCAAATCTGGATTGGGGGTGAATTAAAGAACCCTTCGTATCTCCTATGTTTATTGAGTTAGAACATTCTTTTTCGGCATATAGGTGTATTTTTAAAATATTTAGAAAGGGGTTTAAGGGAATTCAAAAATTTTAACCCTAAAGGGGTAAAAGGAGGAAAAACTGAAAAGGGGTAGGGGGCTTAAAATTATTATATTTTATTTGCTGTGAGTTCCATTTCACAATGAAATGGGTTAAAAGCAATTTTTTTAAATTTTGGAATAAATGAAGTTAATGGAAAAAAATGCAGTTTTATGAGACTAACATCAATTTTATCTTCTATACATATATAAAGGAAAGTCATAACCCTGACTAATCAACGCAGAGCCGAAACCACTGGTACTAGAAACTTGAGATTTAGGTGCAAGGTTCAATTTCTTACGTAAGGTAGTGCTAAGAAGGGATTTTTTGAAATTCGACCCCTAAGGGGGTGAAAAGGGGTAAAATGTGTTTTCACGAATTCCTCAATATCTCTTACACCCGATAAGATATCGATTTGGTGTTTACTTGCAAAGATTACCAATGCAAATACCTAGAAACGTATTTCAGGATTTTGCCTTAATCAACCCCTAAAGGTGCAAATCTGGATTGGGGGTGAATTAAAGAACCCTTCGTATCTCCTATGTTTATTGAGTTAGAACATTCTTTTTCGGCATATAGGTGTATTTTTAAAATATTTAGAAAGGGGTTTAAGGGAATTTAAAAATTTTAACCCTAAAGGGGTAAAAGGAGGAAAAACTGAAAAGGGGTAGGGGGCTTAAAATTATTATATTTTATTTGCTGTGAGTTCCATTTCACAATGAAATGGGTTAAAAGCAATTTTTTTAAATTTTGGAATAAATGAAGTTAATGGAAAAAAATGCAGTTTTATGAGACTAACATCAATTTTATCTTCTATACATATATAAAGGAAAGTCATAACCCTGACTAATCAACGCAGAGCCGAAACCACTGGTACTAGAAACTTGAGATTTAGGTGCAAGGTTCAATTTCTTACGTAAGGTAGTGCTAAGAAGGGATTTTTTGAAATTCGACCCCTAAGGGGGTGAAAAGGGGTAAAATGTGTTTTCACGAATTCCTCAATATCTCTTACACCCGATAAGATATCGATTTGGTGTTTACTTGCAAAGATTACCAATGCAAATACCTAGAAACGTATTTCAGGATTTTGCCTTAATCAACCCCTAAAGGTGCAAATCTGGATTGGGGGTGAATTAAAGAACCCTTCGTATCTCCTATGTTTATTGAGTTAGAACATTCTTTTTCGGCATATAGGTGTATTTTTAAAATATTTAGAAAGGGGTTTAAGGGAATTCAAAAATTTTAACCCTAAAGGGGTAAAAGGAGGAAAAACTGAAAAGGGGTAGGGGGCTTAAAATTATTATATTTTATTTGCTGTGAGTTCCATTTCACAATGAAATGGGTTAAAAGCAATTTTTTTAAATTTTGGAATAAATGAAGTTAATGGAAAAAAATGCAGTTTTATGAGACTAACATCAATTTTATCTTCTATACATATATAAAGGAAAGTCATAACCCTGACTAATCAACGCAGAGCCGAAACCACTGGTACTAGAAACTTGAGATTTAGGTGCAAGGTTCAATTTCTTACGTAAGGTAGTGCTAAGAAGGGATTTTTTGAAATTCGACCCCTAAGGGGGTGAAAAGGGGTAAAATGTGTTTTCACGAATTCCTCAATATCTCTTACACCCGATAAGATATCGATTTGGTGTTTACTTGCAAAGATTACCAATGCAAATACCTAGAAACGTATTTCAGGATTTTGCCTTAATCAACCCCTAAAGGTGCAAATCTGGATTGGGGGTGAATTAAAGAACCCTTCGTATCTCCTATGTTTATTGAGTTAGAACATTCTTTTTCGGCATATAGGTGTATTTTTAAAATATTTAGAAAGGGGTTTAAGGGAATTCAAAAATTTTAACCCTAAAGGGGTAAAAGGAGGAAAAACTGAAAAGGGGTAGGGGGCTTAAAATTATTATATTTTATTTGCTGTGAGTTCCATTTCACAATGAAATGGGTTAAAAGCAATTTTTTTAAATTTTGGAATAAATGAAGTTAATGGAAAAAAATGCAGTTTTATGAGACTAACATCAATTTTATCTTCTATACATATATAAAGGAAAGTCATAACCCTGACTAATCAACGCAGAGCCGAAACCACTGGTACTAGAAACTTGAGATTTAGGTGCAAGGTTCAATTTCTTACGTAAGGTAGTGCTAAGAAGGGATTTTTTGAAATTCGACCCCTAAGGGGGTGAAAAGGGGTAAAATGTGTTTTCACGAATTCCTCAATATCTCTTACACCCGATAAGATATCGATTTGGTGTTTACTTGCAAAGATTACCAATGCAAATACCTAGAAACGTATTTCAGGATTTTGCCTTAATCAACCCCTAAAGGTGCAAATCTGGATTGGGGGTGAATTAAAGAACCCTTGGTATCTCCTATGTTTATTGAGTTAGAACATTCTTTTTCGGCATATAGGTGTATTTTTAAAATATTTAGAAAGGGGTTTAAGGGAATTCAAAAATTTTAACCCTAAAGGGGTAAAAGGAGGAAAAACTGAAAAGGGGTAGGGGGCTTAAAATTATTATATTTTATTTGCTGTGAGTTCCATTTCACAATGAAATGAGTTAAAAGCAATTTTTTTAAATTTTGGAATAAATGAAGTTAATGGAAAAAAATGCAGTTTTATGAGACTAACATCAATTTTATCTTCTATACATATATAAAGGAAAGTCATAACCCTGACTAATCAACGCAGAGCCGAAACCACTGGTACTAGAAACTTGAGATTTAGGTGCAAGGTTCAATTTCTTACGTAAGGTAGTGCTAAGAAGGGATTTTTTGAAATTCGACCCCTAAGGGGGTGAAAAGGGGTAAAATGTGTTTTCACGAATTCCTCAATATCTCTTACACCCGATAAGATATCGATTTGGTGTTTACTTGCAAAGATTACCAATGCAAATACCTAGAAACGTATTTCAGGATTTTGCCTTAATCAACCCCTAAAGGTGCAAATCTGGATTGGGGGTGAATTAAAGAACCCTTCGTATCTCCTATGTTTATTGAGTTAGAACATTCTTTTTCGGCATATAGGTGTATTTTTAAAATATTTAGAAAGGGGTTTAAGGGAATTCAAAAATTTTAACCCTAAAGGGGTAAAAGGAGGAAAAACTGAAAAGGGGTAGGGGGCTTAAAATTATTATATTTTATTTGCTGTGAGTTCCATTTCACAATGAAATGGGTTAAAAGCAATTTTTTTAAATTTTGGAATAAATGAAGTTAATGGAAAAAAATGCAGTTTTATGAGACTAACATCAATTTTATCTTCTATACATATATAAAGGAAAGTCATAACCCTGACTAACCAACGCAGAGCCGAAACCACTGGTACTAGAAACTTGAGATTTAGGTGCAAGGTTCAATTTCTTACGTAAGGTAGTGCTAAGAAGGGATTTTTTGAAATTCGACCCCTAAGGGGGTGAAAAGGGGTAAAATGTGTTTTCACGAATTCCTCAATATCTCTTACACCCGATAAGATATCGATTTGGTGTTTACTTGCAAAGATTACCAATGCAAATACCTAGAAACGTATTTCAGGATTTTGCCTTAATCAACCCCTAAAGGTGCAAATCTGGATTGGGGGTGAATTAAAGAACCCTTCGTATCTCCTATGTTTATTGAGTTAGAACATTCTTTTTCGGCATATAGGTGTATTTTTAAAATATTTAGAAAGGGGTTTAAGGGAATTCAAAAATTTTAACCCTAAAGGGGTAAAAGGAGGAAAAACTGAAAAGGGGTAGGGGGCTTAAAATTATTATATTTTATTTGCTGTGAGTTCCATTTCACAATGAAATGGGTTAAAAGCAATTTTTTTAAATTTTGGAATAAATGAAGTTAATGGAAAAAAATGCAGTTTTATGAGACTAACATCAATTTTATCTTCTATACATATATAAAGGAAAGTCATAACCCTGACTAATCAACGCAGAGCCGAAACCACTGGTACTAGAAACTTGAGATTTAGGTGCAAGGTTCAATTTCTTACGTAAGGTAGTGCTAAGAAGGGATTTTTTGAAATTCGACCCCTAAGGGGGTGAAAAGGGGTAAAATGTGTTTTCACGAATTCCTCAATATCTCTTACACCCGATAAGATATCGATTTGGTGTTTACTTGCAAAGATTACCAATGCAAATACCTAGAAACGTATTTCAGGATTTTGCCTTAATCAACCCCTAAAGGTGCAAATCTGGATTGGGGGTGAATTAAAGAACCCTTCGTATCTCCTATGTTTATTGAGTTAGAACATTCTTTTTCGGCATATAGGTGTATTTTTAAAATATTTAGAAAGGGGTTTAAGGGAATTCAAAAATTTTAACCCTAAAGGGGTAAAAGGAGGAAAAACTGAAAAGGGGTAGGGGGCTTAAAATTATTATATTTTATTTGCTGTGAGTTCCATTTCACAATGAAATGGGTTAAAAGCAATTTTTTTAAATTTTGGAATAAATGAAGTTAATGGAAAAAAATGCAGTTTTATGAGACTAACATCAATTTTATCTTCTATACATATATAAAGGAAAGTCATAACCCTGACTAATCAACGCAGAGCCGAAACCACTGGTACTAGAAACTTGAGATTTAGGTGCAAGGTTCAATTTCTTACGTAAGGTAGTGCTAAGAAGGGATTTTTTGAAATTCGACCCCTAAGGGGGTGAAAAGGGGTAAAATGTGTTTTCACGAATTCCTCAATATCTCTTACACCCGATAAGATATCGATTTGGTGTTTACTTGCAAAGATTACCAATGCAAATACCTAGAAACGTATTTCAGGATTTTGCCTTAATCAACCCCTAAAGGTGCAAATCTGGATTGGGGGTGAATTAAAGAACCCTTCGTATCTCCTATGTTTATTGAGTTAGAACATTCTTTTTCGGCATATAGGTGTATTTTTAAAATATTTAGAAAGGGGTTTAAGGGAATTCAAAAATTTTAACCCTAAAGGGGTAAAAGGAGGAAAAACTGAAAAGGGGTAGGGGGCTTAAAATTATTATATTTTATTTGCTGTGAGTTCCATTTCACAATGAAATGGGTTAAAAGCAATTTTTTTAAATTTTGGAATAAATGAAGTTAATGGAAAAAAATGCAGTTTTATGAGACTAACATCAATTTTATCTTCTATACATATATAAAGGAAAGTCATAACCCTGACTAATCAACGCAGAGCCGAAACCACTGGTACTAGAAACTTGAGATTTAGGTGCAAGGTTCAATTTCTTACGTAAGGTAGTGCTAAGAAGGGATTTTTTGAAATTCGACCCCTAAGGGGGTGAAAAGGGGTAAAATGTGTTTTCACGAATTCCTCAATATCTCTTACACCCGATAAGATATCGATTTGGTGTTTACTTGCAAAGATTACCAATGCAAATACCTAGAAACGTATTTCAGGATTTTGCCTTAATCAACCCCTAAAGGTGCAAATCTGGATTGGGGGTGAATTAAAGAACCCTTCGTATCTCCTATGTTTATTGAGTTAGAACATTCTTTTTCGGCATATAGGTGTATTTTTAAAATATTTAGAAAGGGGTTTAAGGGAATTCAAAAATTTTAACCCTAAAGGGGTAAAAGGAGGAAAAACTGAAAAGGGGTAGGGGGCTTAAAATTATTATATTTTATTTGCTGTGAGTTCCATTTCACAATGAAATGGGTTAAAAGCAATTTTTTTAAATTTTGGAATAAATGAAGTTAATGGAAAAAAATGCAGTTTTATGAGACTAACATCAATTTTATCTTCTATACATATATAAAGGAAAGTCATAACCCTGACTAATCAACGCAGAGCCGAAACCACTGGTACTAGAAACTTGAGATTTAGGTGCAAGGTTCAATTTCTTACGTAAGGTAGTGCTAAGAAGGGATTTTTTGAAATTCGACCCCTAAGGGGGTGAAAAGGGGTAAAATGTGTTTTCACGAATTCCTCAATATCTCTTACACCCGATAAGATATCGATTTGGTGTTTACTTGCAAAGATTACCAATGCAAATACCTAGAAACGTATTTCAGGATTTTGCC
This sequence comes from Agriotes lineatus, assembly GCA_940337035.1. Classification (NCBI taxonomy): domain Eukaryota; kingdom Metazoa; phylum Arthropoda; class Insecta; order Coleoptera; family Elateridae; genus Agriotes; species Agriotes lineatus. Next base: position 33,326 of record CALNHX010005402.1, on the reverse strand, counting down.
TTAATCAACCCCTAAAGGTGCAAATCTGGATTGGGGGTGAATTAAAGAACCCTTGGTATCTCCTATGTTTATTGAGTTAGAACATTCTTTTTCGGCATATAGGTGTATTTTTAAAATATTTAGAAAGGGGTTTAAGGGAATTCAAAAATTTTAACCCTAAAGGGGTAAAAGGAGGAAAAACTGAAAAGGGGTAGGGGGCTTAAAATTATTATATTTTATTTGCTGTGAGTTCCATTTCACAATGAAATGAGTTAAAAGCAATTTTTTTAAATTTTGGAATAAATGAAGTTAATGGAAAAAAATGCAGTTTTATGAGACTAACATCAATTTTATCTTCTATACATATATAAAGGAAAGTCATAACCCTGACTAATCAACGCAGAGCCGAAACCACTGGTACTAGAAACTTGAGATTTAGGTGCAAGGTTCAATTTCTTACGTAAGGTAGTGCTAAGAAGGGATTTTTTGAAATTCGACCCCTAAGGGGGTGAAAAGGGGTAAAATGTGTTTTCACGAATTCCTCAATATCTCTTACACCCGATAAGATATCGATTTGGTGTTTACTTGCAAAGATTACCAATGCAAATACCTAGAAACGTATTTCAGGATTTTGCCTTAATCAACCCCTAAAGGTGCAAATCTGGATTGGGGGTGAATTAAAGAACCCTTCGTATCTCCTATGTTTATTGAGTTAGAACATTCTTTTTCGGCATATAGGTGTATTTTTAAAATATTTAGAAAGGGGTTTAAGGGAATTCAAAAATTTTAACCCTAAAGGGGTAAAAGGAGGAAAAACTGAAAAGGGGTAGGGGGCTTAAAATTATTATATTTTATTTGCTGTGAGTTCCATTTCACAATGAAATGGGTTAAAAGCAATTTTTTTAAATTTTGGAATAAATGAAGTTAATGGAAAAAAATGCAGTTTTATGAGACTAACATCAATTTTATCTTCTATACATATATAAAGGAAAGTCATAACCCTGACTAATCAACGCAGAGCCGAAACCACTGGTACTAGAAACTTGAGATTTAGGTGCAAGGTTCAATTTCTTACGTAAGGTAGTGCTAAGAAGGGATTTTTTGAAATTCGACCCCTAAGGGGGTGAAAAGGGGTAAAATGTGTTTTCACGAATTCCTCAATATCTCTTACACCCGATAAGATATCGATTTGGTGTTTACTTGCAAAGATTACCAATGCAAATACCTAGAAACGTATTTCAGGATTTTGCCTTAATCAACCCCTAAAGGTGCAAATCTGGATTGGGGGTGAATTAAAGAACCCTTCGTATCTCCTATGTTTATTGAGTTAGAACATTCTTTTTCGGCATATAGGTGTATTTTTAAAATATTTAGAAAGGGGTTTAAGGGAATTCAAAAATTTTAACCCTAAAGGGGTAAAAGGAGGAAAAACTGAAAAGGGGTAGGGGGCTTAAAATTATTATATTTTATTTGCTGTGAGTTCCATTTCACAATGAAATGGGTTAAAAGCAATTTTTTTAAATTTTGGAATAAATGAAGTTAATGGAAAAAAATGCAGTTTTATGAGACTAACATCAATTTTATCTTCTATACATATATAAAGGAAAGTCATAACCCTGACTAATCAACGCAGAGCCGAAACCACTGGTACTAGAAACTTGAGATTTAGGTGCAAGGTTCAATTTCTTACGTAAGGTAGTGCTAAGAAGGGATTTTTTGAAATTCGACCCCTAAGGGGGTGAAAAGGGGTAAAATGTGTTTTCACGAATTCCTCAATATCTCTTACACCCGATAAGATATCGATTTGGTGTTTACTTGCAAAGATTACCAATGCAAATACCTAGAAACGTATTTCAGGATTTTGCCTTAATCAACCCCTAAAGGTGCAAATCTGGATTGGGGGTGAATTAAAGAACCCTTCGTATCTCCTATGTTTATTGAGTTAGAACATTCTTTTTCGGCATATAGGTGTATTTTTAAAATATTTAGAAAGGGGTTTAAGGGAATTCAAAAATTTTAACCCTAAAGGGGTAAAAGGAGGAAAAACTGAAAAGGGGTAGGGGGCTTAAAATTATTATATTTTATTTGCTGTGAGTTCCATTTCACAATGAAATGGGTTAAAAGCAATTTTTTTAAATTTTGGAATAAATGAAGTTAATGGAAAAAAATGCAGTTTTATGAGACTAACATCAATTTTATCTTCTATACATATATAAAGGAAAGTCATAACCCTGACTAATCAACGCAGAGCCGAAACCACTGGTACTAGAAACTTGAGATTTAGGTGCAAGGTTCAATTTCTTACGTAAGGTAGTGCTAAGAAGGGATTTTTTGAAATTCGACCCCTAAGGGGGTGAAAAGGGGTAAAATGTGTTTTCACGAATTCCTCAATATCTCTTACACCCGATAAGATATCGATTTGGTGTTTACTTGCAAAGATTACCAATGCAAATACCTAGAAACGTATTTCAGGATTTTGTCTTAATCAACCCCTAAAGGTGCAAATCTGGATTGGGGGTGAATTAAAGAACCCTTCGTATCTCCTATGTTTATTGAGTTAGAACATTCTTTTTCGGCATATAGGTGTATTTTTAAAATATTTAGAAAGGGGTTTAAGGGAATTCAAAAATTTTAACCCTAAAGGGGTAAAAGGAGGAAAAACTGAAAAGGGGTAGGGGGCTTAAAATTATTATATTTTATTTGCTGTGAGTTCCATTTCACAATGAAATGGGTTAAAAGCAATTTTTTTAAATTTTGGAATAAATGAAGTTAATGGAAAAAATGCAGTTTTATGAGACTAACATCAATTTTATCTTCTATACATATATAAAGGAAAGTCATAACCCTGACTAATCAACGCAGAGCCGAAACCACTGGTACTAGAAACTTGAGATTTAGGTGCAAGGTTCAATTTCTTACGTAAGGTAGTGCTAAGAAGGGATTTTTTGAAATTCGACCCCTAAGGGGGTGAAAAGGGGTAAAATGTGCTTTCACGAATTCCTCAATATCTCTTACACCCGATAAGATATCGATTTGGTGTTTACTTGCAAAGATTACCAATGCAAATACCTAGAAACGTATTTCAGGATTTTGTCTTAATCAACCCCTAAAGGTGCAAATCTGGATTGGGGGTGAATTAAAGAACCCTTCGTATCTCCTATGTTTATTGAGTTAGAACATTCTTTTTCGGCATATAGGTGTATTTTTAAAATATTTAGAAAGGGGTTTAAGGGAATTCAAAAATTTTAACCCTAAAGGGGTAAAAGGAGGAAAAACTGAAAAGGGGTAGGGGGCTTAAAATTATTATATTTTATTTGCTGTGAGTTCCATTTCACAATGAAATGGGTTAAAAGCAATTTTTTTAAATTTTGGAATAAATGAAGTTAATGGAAAAAAATGCAGTTTTATGAGACTAACATCAATTTTATCTTCTATACATATATAAAGGAAAGTCATAACCCTGACTAATCAACGCAGAGCCGAAACCACTGGTACTAGAAACTTGAGATTTAGGTGCAAGGTTCAATTTCTTACGTAAGGTAGTGCTAAGAAGGGATTTTTTGAAATTCGACCCCTAAGGGGGTGAAAAGGGGTAAAATGTGTTTTCACGAATTCCTCAATATCTCTTACACCCGATAAGATATCGATTTGGTGTTTACTTGCAAGGATTACCAATGCAAATACCTAGAAACGTATTTCAGGATTTTGCCTTAATCAACCCCTAAAGGTGCAAATCTGGATTGGGGGTGAATTAAAGAAGCCTTCGTATCTCCTATGTTTATTGAGTTAGAACATTCTTTTTCGGCATATAGGTGTATTTTTAAAATATTTAGAAAGGGGTTTAAGGGAATTAAAAAATTTTAACCCTAAAGGGGTAAAGGAGGAAAAACTGAAAAGGGGTAGGGGGCTTAAAATTATTATATTTTATTTGCTGTGAGTTCCATTTCACAATGAAATGGGTTAAAAGCGATTTTTTTAAATTTTGGAATAAATGAAGTTAATGGAAAAAAATGCAGTTTTATGAGACTAACATCAATTTTATCTTCTATACATATATAAAGGAAAGTCATAACCCTGACTAATCAACGCAGAGCCGAAACCACTGGTACTAGAAACTTGAGATTTAGGTGCAAGATTCAATTTCTTACGTAAGGTAGTGCTAAGAAGGGATTTTTTGAAATTCGACCCCTAAGGGGGTGAAAAGGGGTAAAATGTGTTTTCACGAATTCCTCAATATCTCTTACACCCGATAAGATATCGATTTGGTGTTTACTTGCAAAGATTACCAATGCAAATACCTAGAAACGTATTTCAGGATTTTGCCTTAATCAACCCCTAAAGGTGCAAATCTGGATTGGGGTGAATTAAAGAACCCTTCGTATCTCTTATGTTTATTGAGTTAGAACATTCTTTTTTGGCATATAGATTTATTTTTAAAATATTTAGAAAGGGATTTAAGGGAATTTAAAAATTTTAACCCTAAAGGAGTAAAGAGAGGAAAAACTGAAAAGGGGTAGGAGGGTAAAATTATTAATTTTTTTCGTTGTAAGTTCCATTTCACAGTTAAATGGGTTGAAAGGATTTTTTTTAAATTCCACCCCTACGAGGGTGAAAAGGGGTAAATGTGTTTTCACGAGTTCCTCAATATCTCTTAGACCCGACGAGATAGCGACTTGGTGTTTACTTGCAAATATTATCAATGCAAATACCTAGAAACGTATTTTAGAATTTTGCCCTAATAAACCCCTAAACGAGCAAATCTGGATTGGGGGTAAATTAAAGAACCCTTCGTATCTCCTATGTTTATTGAGTTAGAACATTTTTTTTTGGCATATAGATGTATTTTTAAAATATTTAGAAAGGGGTTTAAGGGAATTTGAAAATTTTAACCCTAAAGGGGTAAAAAAAGAAAAAACTGAAAAGGGGTAGGAGGGTAAAATTATTAATTTTTTTCACTGTAAGTTCCATTTCGCAATTAAATGGGTTGAAAGGATTTTTTTTAAATTTCACCCCTACGAGGGTGGAAAGGGGAAAATGTGTTTTCACGAGTTCCTCAATATTTCTTAGACCCGATGGGATAGCGACTTGGTGTTTACTTGCAAAGCTTATCAATGCAAATACCTAGAAACGTATTTTAGAATTTTCCCCTAATCAACCCCTAAAGGTGCAAATCTGGATTGGGAGTGAATTAAAGAACCCTTCATATCTCCTATGTTTATTGAGTTAGGAGATTCTTTTTGGCATATACGAATTTCTCAATATTTCATAAGGCCCTATAATGTAACAATTTGGTTTTACTTAGAAAGGTTACCTACACAAGTTCCTAAAAACGTAATTCAGGATTGTGCACAGATCAACTCCTAAAGGTGAGAATTTGGTTTTAGGGGTAAATTATAGAACCTTTCGTATTTCCTGATTATCATGGTTTTTGGGCATATATGTTTAAATCTTTAAAAAGTGGTTTAAAGTTTTTATTCTAAATTTCTTTGTGAAAGAAGTAAAAATGGGGTAAAAGTAAAAAGAAGTTTAAAAAAAAGGTTAAAGTTGTTGACTTTTTTTCGTGTGTCCAGTTTAGAATAAAATAGAAGGATTTCCGAAATTCCACCTCTAAGTGGTGGAAACTGGTATGTTGCTACAATTTATGAATACAACATTTAATAAGTACATTTATTATTGTTATTTTCATTGTTTAAACCTATAGTTTTATCAATCTATATAAGGAGAACGACAATTACATACACATTTCCAGGGGATACGTGAAGCATAAAAGGGTTATGGAGAACTTCTTTTGGAAGAATATTGTTTCTTTTTTACCTACAATATTATTTTGCAGCGTTTGTTAGTTTAGCGTATTTAGTGAGAAAGGAGGGGAGCATTCTAGAATTCGTTTAGGATTTAGAAGAAAAAACATTTGTAGTCCGTACGCAGAACGGGTATCTTGCTAGTATTTTATATTTTATTCAAATTTTTGTTGGGCATGGAGAAAAATATTATAAGCATGCTCGGGAAGTAACTATCTATAACCAGTTCTCGACTGGTAAAAGCTACTTACTTCTCTTAATACTTAAATAACTATTGGGCATTTTGACTTTCTTTTTGACGGAAATTAATTTTTCGACAGTTGGGCAGGGAAACTCACTATCCTTCATTAATAAAGAAGAGTATATTACTTTACAAGGGATGTAGGTAAGATTTGCACTACCGAGGACCGTTTGCTTGAGTGAGTGCAGCGAACGAGGGTAGCAAGGTGCGAGGTAGTGTAAATCTTCCTACATCCTGTGTAAAGTACATATTTTTTTTCACTACCAATATTTCCTTATGTAAAATAAATGGTAATAGCGTAAAATTATTACATTTTCTAGATTATAGTAGTCTATTTCGGAGCTTGGGTCGTTGTTAGAGTGCCGTGACGTTTTGTTTGACAGTTATAAACTCACTGTGAAAAATGCGTGAATACGATTGCGAGTGCTGCTTTGTGAGCTTTGTGCTTGTATTCTGATAAAAAATGGATATAAAATAATAGTACGAGCGATAATGATTTTCTTCATGTTAATCAAATGGCAAACACGGCATTTCGTTAGTTATAGTAAATGCCGGACGTAAGTCAGACAGTGGATCACTTGCAAGGAGGGTAGTAAAAAATAATTTATTGAGAAATGAGCACGTTCTCATAAAAGATTGCTCGTTTTCAAATTGCAGTGTTTCATTTAATTTTCGTCAAATTTCTTAAGTAATTTATTTTAAATTATAAAAAATTATAACCTTGCATTTCTGTTATTACTGTCCATTATTTTCCTAGGAATGTAAGTGACACTATTAAGTTCCGTCGTCAAGGGTAACAGTAGAGTACCTAGAGGGGTTCTGGCGCACTTCCGGTGGTTTGGAACTTGGCTAAGTGTCACGTGGCGGCCTCTGGTTTGAAGCTTGGCTAAGTCTAGTCGAAGGTCACGGTCGGGGTCAAGGTCACGGGCCCCGGTCATTGGCCTCTGGTTTGAAACTTGGCTAAGTCTAGTCGAAGGTCACGGGCGAGGTCACGGGCCTCACCTAGGTCACGTGCCACTTCCGGGAATTTTTTGGGTTAAAAGTGTAGTTTTTGAAATTTTTACAAGATTTATCAAAATTTTCCCACGCTCGAGCGTCTGGGATGCAGACATGTTCATTCTTGCAGGATGTTATCAGTAAATCAGAAGCTATCAACATTTTCTCAGGCTCGACCGGATGTGAGTCATCGTCTGAGTACGCAGACATGTCTATTCTTACAGGATGTTGTTGAACAATGGCATCCATTGTTTTAAAGTCGACACGAAATTCGAGAACAATGAAGGTATTGTTGTCTGGAGATTAAAATGTGCAAAGCTGGTAAATAGAACAATGGCATAAATTGTTTTAAAATCAGCACGAAATTGGACAATGAAGCCATTGTTGTCTGGAGATTAAAATGTGCAAAGCTGGTAAAAATTGAACAATGAAAGCCATTGTTTGAGAAATCTGCACGATAATTGGACAATGAAGCCATTGTTGTCTGGGGAGAATTTTTGCTGACCTCCATTATCAGATAAGCAAGCTTCAGACATGTCCAGACATGTTTGAGAAATGTGCAAAGCTGTTAAAAATTGAACAAAGGAACCTATTGTTTGAGGAAAAAATCTGCACAACTGCTAAATTGAATGCTGCCTTTGTTTGAATTTTTGCTGACGCAGGCCTCCATTATCAGCTGCGACGGTGAATAAATAGAGCGGCTCGGCTGTCTGCAAGAGTTAGTATTACAACTGCACGCGCGCGAACATGTCTGCGACAGACAGCGTTACCGAATTAAGTTCGAACTCAATAAAAACAATCAAAGACGCGATAGCGATTGTAAAATATAGTGATGAAGCTGAGACATTGATTAAACATGTAAATAAAACCATTTTAATTGTTAGTAGATTTATACGTAAGCATAGTTTTAAAAATGAAAATCCATTCAGGCTAGAGGCAAATTGTTAAGTCATTTTGCTGTCGCAGATGCTTAATTGCATTTCACGCCTTTATTTAGGTCATTTTGGTATTTTGAATAGCCGCCTAAGCTTAGAGCAGCGTGCCCGTATGCTAAGCCCTTTTAGCTCTTTATTTGGCTCCATCGCCTAATTCCAGAATCACGATTTCGCACATAGTTAGCCTAAAAAGCAGTATTTGTCGTCGGTTGGAGCTCTCCTCTGATGGCGTTTTTCTGAATTCTGAATAGCACGCTGTGGCGGCGTGATACCAGCGTGGCCCGGATTGGTTGGTTTCATTTCATCGCCTTGCGATTCGCTGTAGTTTAGTCACGTGGGGGGACGCGGTCAAGGTGACCTTTTGCCAACGCTTCCCTCGTGGCATTCAGCCGAGAGCCGTCGTTAAAACAAGAGGTCGGATAGTGTATGTGAGTTCGTGCGGCGCTCCCGCCATTGTGGCGGGGGCGTCAGTCGTTTTCCCGTCGGGTGCTGCTTCGGCAGTTATGTTGCGGGCGTTTTCGCCTTGAAGGCGGTCTCCCAGAGCCCGTGGCAGAGAGCGCTTGTGTGTGGTGGTGGTGATTCGAAATTTGTCGAGTGATCTTCGGCGTAACGTGGGTGTTTTGGAGCCCAGTTCCTGCTACTATTAGTGAGGGGTCGTGCCCCCTTCATCTCGACCTACGAGGATTTGGTTCAGCAGAACGAGTGAGGCCCCCATCATTTTCGTCGTCCCGTTGTACGCGTCTTGACGCGTCTCCCGTCGCCATTGAGGCGGTTATGCATTCACCCCCTTTCGCCGTTGTAACACCGAAGGTACCTACCACCTACGATTGCAGCTCGTCGCAACTCAGCTGTACCAGGCTCCCTCGCCGCCCACGCATTAAGGTATGTGCCTTTAACCTGATTACCGCTGTGAACGCGAGTGTTACTCATTACTACTCATTACTACGCTAGTGTATTCATTCAGACTGCAGACAGTTCAGGCCGTGAAGGCTAATGTAAATCGTCGCTGCCCTTGCATAAGGCAATGTGTATCTTTGTACCTATTCATTACTACGCTAGTGCATTCATTCAGACTGCAGACAGTTCAGGCCGTGAAGGCTAATGTAAATCGTCGCTGCCCTTGCATAAGGCAATGTGTATCTTTGTACCTATTATTGCTGTTCACTAATGTTCAACATCTGTCGTTAAGCTTAGAGCGCGCGTGCCAGCTGGTGCCCTTAATTATAGAGTAAGGTTAGATACAGGGCGACGCATTCTGCTACCCCATTGTAACTCGAAGTGAAATATATGATTGGTTAGTTAAGGGAACTAGTGTTTGTTTCGGTTTGTGCATGTTCTGTTACAGATAGACGCCCCTTTATTGTACGAATTATTGTACGACGGAACGAGGAAGCTGTGAGCGTGCAGGTGAGTGAGACAGCTGCGTAGTCGTGGTCGGATGGACACCTAATCACAATCCTTGCTTAAGGCAATCCCGAAGTTGTTGTTTGACCTTGCAACTCTTGAATAATCTTATTGGCGGAGTATTTTTGCATGCTTCGCTCCCGTCTAACCGTCCAGGCCCGGTTAGCCGGGTTACGACAGGCTTGGTGGCGCCCTCATAATTTCGGCATACCCTGTATATATTATGCCACAACGCGCTTGCCCAGAACGTATCGTGTGACTCACGCCCGACTCCCTGAGCGTTCCAGCCGTGGCCTATTAGCCTATTTCGAACCGATCTCAGGGCAAGTGTGTCATGTTTTCAGGACTGATTCCGTGGTGCGATGCTCACCTTGGTTGGGTGTCGTAAAGTCCTTTTCATACCGTAACAAAATTTAAGTTTGTTAAAGGGGCAACGGCAATTATTGCGAAATTTAAAAGCAAAATTAGCAAAGAAGGGAGCGGGTGTAGGGAGTGGTCAACAACAACAACAAAAGAACAAGTTGATATGGGAAGATGTAGAATCTTGTTTTAACAGTAGAATAAGAACAGGTATGATTGTAAATTTAGGTTATAAGGAACCACAAGAATTTCTTGCAAAAGCATACAGAAGTTTCTCAATAAAAGTGAAACAAATTATAAAAGATAAGTTAATGCTTAAAGCTAACGTAATATTTAGTGCATATTTTATAAAACCTAGTAGTGGCGAGATAGATTTAAAAACGTTTGGTACTAAAAATGAAAAAATTGATTCTGGCACCAATTTAAAAGAGTGGTATGCGACTAATGTTGAGAATAAGTTGTTGACGAAATTAGAAGATTTTCAAGAACGTGATTCAGGTTGGAGTTTGCTTGAGATATTACATTTAAAAGTAAATTTAAATCATTACACGCCATTAACAGTAGGTAAATATATTGAGTTACCTAAAGATATTAAAAATAAAAAGGCCGTGATTAACGTAAAAAATGATGACGAATATTGTTTTTTGTGGTCGGTAGTGTCAGCATTATATCCTGCAAATAAGAGTTCTGATAGAATATCTTCATACCCACATTTCAGTGAAGTTTTAAAGTACTCGGGACTAGAATTTCCAATGAAATTAAAAGATATATCAAAATTTGAAACAATGAATGATTTACGTATAAATGTATATACCCTAGAAAGAAAAAACAAATTTGGTAAAAATTCAGTATTGCCCATCTATATTAGTAAAAATACTCAAATTAATAAAGATGCTATACATTTACTAATGATATCCAACGATGAGGGGCAGTTCCATTTCTGTTGGATAAGAAACTTATCGAGATTGGTTACAACTCAAATGCATAAGAGAAAAACACAAACTTTTGTATGCGATACATGCTTAAATCATTTCGTAACTAAAGAATCACATTTAAGACATATTAGAAATTGTAATAGTGTAAATGAAACCAAAATTAAAATGCCCGAAGAAGGTACAAAAATAGAATTTAAAGACTATAAATACCAGGAAAAAGTACCATTTTCAATATACGCGGACGTGGAGTGTGTTTTAGAAAAAGAACAGAACGTTGCAGGGGTTTATCAAAAACATGTTCCATTTAGTGTTGCATATTATTTAAAATGTTCATATGACGATAGTTTATCTCGATTTAATATATATCGTGGTGCTGACTGTATGGAATGGTTTGTAAAAGAATTACAATCTATAGCATATCAAGTAAATAATATATTGTCAACTATAGAGCCTATGGATATTAGCCAGCAGGAAAACGATTCATTTCAAAAATCGGTATGCTGTTACATTTGTAAAGAACCTTTCACCGATAAAGACGTGCGTGTACGTGATCACAATCATCAGACAGGTGAGTATAGAGGTAGTGCTCATCAACACTGTAATCTTAACTATAAAGATGCACATTATATTCCCGTTCTCTTTCATAATCTCAGCGGTTATGACTCTCATTTTATTATAAAACCATTGGCAAAACTGATAATGGGAGATATTAAATTGTTGCCTATAAATAAGGAAAAATTTATATCATTTACAAAACATGTGGATGGTACAAATATTGATTTCAGATTTTTAGACTCATTTCGGTTTATGGCTAGCAGTTTAGAACAATTGTCATTAAATTTACCGAACAATTTAAAAATCATTACACGTAAATTTTGCAAGAGCCAAGAAGAATTTGAATTACTATTACGTAAGGGTATCTTTCCATACGACTACCTAGACAATTTTGAAAAGTTGAATGATAAAAGTCTTCCTGACAAAACGCAATTTTTTAGTCAGCTGCATGGAACAGCTATTTCAGATGAAAATTATGAACATGCACTGCGTGTTTGGAACACATTTAATATGCAAACTCTAGGTCAGTATGCTGATATGTACCTTACAGTTGATGTTCTACTCTTAGCTGATGTGTTTGAGAATTTTAGAGAGAATTGTATGAAAACGTATGGATTAGATGCTCTACATTTTTACACAGCACCAGGATTGGCATTTCAGGCAATGTTAAAAACTACTAAAGTTAAACTTGAGCTGTTGACAGATGTAGATCAACTGTTGTTCATAGAGAGAGGTATTAGAGGAGGGTTAGCACAGTGTTCGAATCGATACGCTAAAGCTAATAATCGATATATGGGTGAAAAATTCGTAGAAGCCGATCTTGAATCGTATATCCTATATTTAGATATTAATAACATGTACGGAGCCGGGATGTCTGAATATCTACCGTATGGAGGGTTTGAATGGGTAAATGATTTAGATATTCCTAAAATTGATCATTTAAATACTCCGGCAGATTCTGAAACAGGTTATATTTATGAAGTCGATTTAGAATATCATCAAAATTTATTTGAACTTCACAAAGATTTGCCTCTATGCCCTGACCATTATACACCACCAACATCCAAACAATCAAAATTGACAACCACTTTATTTAAAAAAGAAAACTACGTAATACATTACCGCAATCTGCAGCAAGCTGTAAGTTTAGGGCTAAAAATTGTAAAAATTCACAGAATATTAAAATTTAAGCAATCAGCTTGGCTTAAACCATACATAGATTTAAATACAAAATTAAGACAAGCCGCCAAAAATAATTTTGAAAAGGATTTTTATAAACTTATGAATAACGCTGTATTTGGCAAAACTATGGAAAATGTTAGAAAATACAAAACAATAAAGTTAATTTCTAAATGGGAAGGTAGGTACGGAGCCAGTGCATACATATCAAAACCAAATTTTCACAGCTGTACTATTTTAGATAAAGACTTGGTACTTATAGAATTAAATCAGTTGGAAATCGTTTTTAATAAACCAATATTCGTTGGATTTTCAATCCTAGATATTTCAAAAATTTTAATATACGATTTTCATTACAATTATATTAAACAGAAGATGGGTAATCAAGCAAAACTGCTGTACACAGACACTGATAGTCTCATATATCACTTTACCCTTCCAAATATATACGATTTTATACGGGAAGATATTCACAAATTTGATACAAGCGATTATCCTCCGAACAATCCATATAACCTTCCACAAGTTAATAAAAAAGTAATAGGTCTAATGAAAGACGAAATGAGTGGTAAAATAATTACCGAATTTGTTGGTCTACGTGCAAAATTGTATGCTTTCAAAACATTAGAGGATGCTGAGAATGGAGAATTTAAAATTTCAAAGAAAGCTAAAGGTATTACCAGAGCTGCTTTGAATAGAATTACATTTGAGGATTACAAAGACTGCCTGTTTAATAACGAAACAGTATTTTGCGATCAGAGAACAATTAGATCAAAAACCCACAACGTATTTTCTTTAAAACAAAGAAAAAAGGCTTTAGATCCACATGATGATAAAAGAATAGTAAACTGTATGTATACTGACACTTTGCCTTGGGGTTACTGCCCACCAACCACATTATAAACACCAGCTCTCTCTAAGATATCTCAGTCTGCAAAATGTTACCGTCAAATTCAAATATACTGTGGTTGAACAAAGATCTGTATGTTAAAAATAGAGAAATCTATAATTTCCATTTACGTAATGCTATTGGACGTAACGACTTGCAAACTTTGAAGTATATATTACACAAAATTGGTATTGCTATACCGAGCAAAACTCTTATTTGGGCTACGCACTTTAAAAGTGTTGAAACCGCTATCGTAAATGAAATTTTAAAAACTATGTTAGCTGCCTTTAATGTTATTAGGGAAATTATTAACGAAGTAAGAAGAGGAGAGTTGAAAATTAATACTGAAACAGATCTTAATTTAGTCCTTTCAAAATTATCGTTACAGAACATTACTTCCTACGAGCAGCATTTTCTTATTGAAACAATATCATCTGGCTCTCGAATCGAATTTGCAACTGACGAGCAACAGCAATATCCATATTTTCTTCATGATGCTGTCTTTGAGGCTGCTTATTATGCCCACAGCAAGTTTATAGAAGACGTGTTCGAATATTTAAATACTAACCATATAACTTATATATTTCAGCCTAGCGTTGTACGTCACCACACAGATATTTTTAAATGGCTTCAGGAAAATATCAGAAAAGCTGAAAATGGTGAAGCTGTTGGTTGGAGAAGCGGTCCATGTTCCGGCCCCTGGCTTTCAACAACACCTCAAGATTATATCGATACTTACACATTGTTAAGTTCTGTTTCGCTTATGTATAAATAATATGTATATTAATTGAATAAAGCATATATTTAAGTGTACATTTATTCTCCCTCTCCTTGTCAAGTTTTGCTTTGCATATGAGATAAATACGGTGTATATATTAATGAAATAAAACACATATTAAAAATAAAATGTCTTTTATTTTAATCTTTAATAATTACATGTATAAGTTTATTACCTAAGCTAATTTCTATCTTTATGGGATTTAAATCTAGAGGCAGTGTTGGTTCAGGAAGTGTAAAACTATATGTTGCTTGAAACGAAGGAGGTGGTGACGAGGGTGGTGGTGATGGTGACACCTGTTCCAGTTCGGGTTGCTGTAGTGGTGCGCACCCCTCAAAATTTTGTGTTGGGCTTAACCACCCCTGAATGTTGGCACAATTTATACAGCTGCAGCCCTCCACCTTTGTTATGTTAGACGACCAGGAGTGTGGTTGTCCCATTGGAGGAGGTGGAGAAGGAGTATTTTCTTCAGTCTCACTCCAGAGTATAACCTCCTCCTCCTTTTGCTGGCTCCACGGATCGTCAGCCCATGAGTCAAAACCCCAACTATGATTTGAGAAGCAGTCTTCGGTCATTGTTATCGTAAAACTAATGTTTCTATGATTAGTATTCTTATATATAATATTTTCCCCCCTACCTTACACCGGCTGCAGGAACTGTTTGCGTAAGCTATAACAGGTCTGGACAAGTCTGAACATGTCTGGACAAGTCTGAACATGTCTGAACAAGTAGACAGCAGACTGCGATTAATGGTTTTGATTATACCACTTGTGCAAAATGTGAACATTTTGTATGGCACATTGAACCCGTGTACCAATATGATGAGAACAAAAATTAATATAATTATACAAGATCTTTAATTGTTTTATATTTGGGCAAGCTGGTAAATCGATAAATTTTACATTATCACTTTGTTCTTCGATCAGCATTTTTTTAAACCATCTTCTTTTATCTAACCCTTTGAGAAATATGGAATCACCGCTTTGTATGATCTCTCCTATGTACAGAGACAATTTTTCGTAGGGTATTGTGTCATGCTGATTATTATTGCTCCATTTTAACCCGTGCAAATTAGTTGTAAGCCAAATCACTTGATCTTTTAGAGAATTTGAAAGGTGTTCGTACGGTATCGGTGGTTCTACTATCCGATGGATTGTAACATTTGTATCACTATCATATACAGCTATTTCTTTGCAAATAAAGTTGCTATTTTTATACTGAAAGCCTTGAATATCTATAAATTTCATCGCTAATGTTGTCGAAAGAACAATCAATCTGCAACTAGTTGAACTAGTATCTAGCTAACTATTTTTATGTCACTGGTAAAAGGATTATATTTCACTTTTCGATTGAATAAAATCAATGCGTAAGCTGAAGTGTTTTTCGGTATATCAGTATTGGTTTCGAATTCCAGTCGAATATCTACAGCACCGCCTTTTAATGTTTCATTTTGTCTAGAACAATCTATTACGGCTAGCGGAGCTATACTTTTGAATTGTGCAGGCGTAAGAACAGGCTGATTGTCATGTTCGTAGTAAGATGATTGAAAACCTGCAAACATTTCATACAATTGGGCATATCGATTGCTGGCAAATTCCAGATTTAAATTATCATAGGGATATCTTTCGGAATTGAGATAAAGTGTAATATTTCTTAAATCGCAAGAATCAAATTGGGCCATATTTTTAACAGTTTTATTTTTTCGGTCTGTTTGGAAGCCTACGATAATGTGACGCGGAGTTTCTACTTGATTAACATTTTTTATTGCCCAAGTGTGTCGTTTTGTCTGTTGTAATGCCGGATACTCGTGTAATTCCCAACTTCTAAAATTGATTTCCAACTGACTACTTTGCTCAATGTATTTTAGTAATTTTAAACGATTTACATCAGCTACCGAAATGTGCGGTACTCTCCAATAGACTTTTGTTAATTCTACTTTAAGTTTTTCATCGACCGTATTAATAACAGCATTTAAATCTTGATTGCTTCTAATAAGTACTAATTCTTGTCGAACGTTTAGTAAAATTTTTCTAAAGTCTTCAAAAACTCCCATCAACATTTCGCAGGGGACAAATATCTGAAAATTACCTTTTGAATCGACCAATCCGTCAATAGATGTTTTGGTAGGTGTCCAACCTGCATTCTCCAAGCGAATACTTTGAGTCGAATTATATGACACGTAGGCTTTCATAGTTGCAGTTATACCAACATTTCTTACACGATCAACCACTACACCATTAAGTTCATATCTAATTTCATCTAGTAGGTGAGATATGCCTAAATTTGTAAATGATCCCGTTGCAGTAGCTTTACTATCTGCATCCTTTAACAATTTACCTTCGAAACATATAACACTCTTGCACGGTAAAGTGTACACATCTTGATGTAAAATAGGTATTCGTATTTCATCGTTATTATTAAATGTTGTAGAAGAATAAGGCTGATGTGTATGTTTCTCTGCATAGACAATCGAGTTATCTTGAAAAGCTGTTTCAGTAACGTTTAGTATTTCAGAAGTCGTCATTTTTATTTGATGTAAAACAAGCGCTCTTAATATTACAGAATATTAAAATTTTTCGAATATTAACAGTAAAATTTAATTTAATAACAGTCCAGATGTTTTTTCTTTTTGATTTCCCCCTCGCCGTCACTTCTAGTAGCAGTTAGCTTCAAACCTAAAGATTTTAGAAACAGTTTATTGGCATATGTTAATCTATCGACTGCAGGCAGCCTACTGATGTTCGAAACAAACTGATCACCCCTAATATATGTTTGTTGCGGCTGCTGCTGCTGCTGCTGAGATTTGTATCTAACCACCATTTTGTTTCTTGAGATGCAACCTTACCGTGATGGCTTCTCCGCAGAAATTGACCAATTTACCGTTTTGATCCAGTATTTGTATGACAATGTTATCAATAATTCTCGTATTGATTGGTAGATATATAACGTTAGAGGGATTTTCTACAATCTTAAATCCTGGCGGATCTGTAGGGAAAAATTGATGAACTCTGTGTACAGCATTGCTGTTGTGATAAGTACCAGTTACGATATTGCAATCAATACATATAGTATTAACTTTAAATATATCTACAGGATTATCGGAAATATATCTACCATAAGCTTTCAATTTCTTAGGTTTGAACCCTAATAACTGTCCAATACTACCTTTAGCAGTAAAATCGATTGCTAAGGACGATTTAATTTCACTCCTGAGCGTGTTATTATTAGGCTTAATATGTAGCACAGGTTCTGCTTGGTGCTGCACAATATTTTTTTCTAGTATATCATTAGCACTACCTGCTTGAGGGGAGGGTGACTTTGTTACACCTATACCCAGTTCATGTCTAATATATTGACTTATATCGGCAACTTCATATGAACCGTGAGGTATTTCAATTACAGCTTGTTTACCATCAATATCAGTATAATGAAATTTATTATTATTCGAATCAATATTAGGTATAGTATTATAAGCTTCAAAACTGATTAATCCTATAACGTATTCAGATTTCGGATCCAGATGTATGGATGGATACTGAGCTGTGAGAACAGATTCATTTCCAGACAAGGTAAACGTCCACGACATGTTTAATAGTAGACGGTTTAACTAGAACTGAAACAAAACATCTAGAGACTTTTAATTTTAATTACATTCTCCTCCTCTTCCTTCTCTAAGAATCTTACTGGAAATAAAACAACTTTTATTAAACAATAGGTTTTATTGTTCCTTTTACATCCTTATTCAGTATACACTGCAATTGTTTATTTAAGATAGGTTCTAACAATAGAGACATTTTATCTATTCTATTCTTAAACCTCATCCTGTCGAGTGCACACAACTGCCAGTAATTGTATGGAAGTTCATCATCCTCCTCTTCTTCTTCTTTCTGACGAATTTCAACAATCGGGTCAAAGTGAACCTGCTTGTTGATTTTACTTCTGGCGATCTTTGTCATACAACACCAAGTCATGTTTAAACTGGGTTATTAACAAGTTCAGGTCTGGCTGCCGCTCGCTTAATTTCAAACAAGAAAGTTCCTTTGAAATATCTTTTAATTTACAATATATTTCAATATCTCTGTTCAATTTCTCCAGATTTTTAGTAAAGCGGTTGAACTGCATTCGATATTTATAGTATCGTTGCTGCTGCTTCATAATGCCAATGTGTACAATTCAGAATTCCCACACTATAAGTACATCCTCAGACGATGACGTCATCCCCCCCACATCTGCAAGTCTTGACAAGTCTGGACAGGTCTGGACAGGTTTTTCTCGCAGTAAACTGGTAGGAAGCTAACACATGGCATCGTGCAAAAATTGTAAACATAAATGCCCGCAATTTACAGAATCATAAGTTTGAAATGCCTGGTGATTATATTTAATAGGATGACAGCTGTCATTTTTGCCACTTGTCAAATATTTCACAATTTCTATTGGAGGTTTTAAGTCTCCAAAACTGTCAAAGTAAATTGCATCTTTCCCCCGTTTTATGTAAGCCACCCAATGTGTACCAAGATTGGTTTTATCATCCAAATTTACAATACCGCATTCTATATTTCGAACCTGTTTTGGTAAATCATCTCTCATAAAAATGCCGCGAAAGTTAGGAATTTTTAAACGTTTAGCGTATGATTGTAAATCGATATTTGACAAGGCCCGGTTTGGCAGCTGCATTACAAGTTTTTTGTCGTGAACAATCCGTATCCTTTTTTATAAGGTTTTAGATATAACCCTTTACCTAAAGCTATTGCCTCCATCGTTTTATTATGTCTTTCAGACTCTGCTAATTGTTTTTTTGCCGACTGAGCATCTTTAACCACCTTTGCAATTCCTGCAGCTCCACCGCTAAGAGCTCCTAACGCGCTAAGTCCTGCAAAGATTGGAATCAAGGGTAACATTCCACCTGTTTTTGGCACACGTATTACTCGAGGAGTTTTAATAATCTTGTTTCTCTTTATTTTATTAATTGTTTTAACAGCAATATTTGTAGCATCGCTTAAGTCTCGCAGCAGTCCTCCTCCTCCTAATTCAGTTCGTGCTTTTTTCACTACCTGATTGAAAGTAAGCGTATCTCCAGGTGTTCTCTTTCTCTTTTTACCAGTTTTATTTTTAGCTCCCAACCCCATTTTTACTTTTGCCGTCATAGCTGTAGCTACTCCTGCAGCCGAGACACGTTCACCTAAGCTAGCGTCTGAAGCTCTAATACGTCCAATAGCATTTTTAGCTAAAATTCTGTCAGCTTTATGTCGTTCCTCCATATTATCAGAATGTTTTGCATAAGCCAAATCGTGCTCACGACACGCTTGATCTAATTTGTTAATTCCAGGATCTCCTCGTGCAATTCTTTTCTCAAGTTTTGTGCCAGGCCCGCAATATTGATATCCTGGTATGTGCAATTCGAAAGGCAATTTATTAATGAGCGTATTGAGTACACCAGCACCTCGTCGGCGATGGACTGATTTGTTGTTTCGACCTCGAACCATTATATAGAACTGAGAACTGATCGATTAGGATCTTAATATATATAGATATGCGTAGCAGTTTTAGTATGAGTTTCCAAGTAGACGTCATGAGGGTAGTTAAACTAAAAAATAGTTTGCCAATAAAAAATCATGATAATCATACTGCATCTCTAAGCAGGAGACACGGACCGTTGTTACCTTCCACAATACGATGTCTTATTCTAGGCCCATCGAATTGCGGTAAAACAAACATCATTATATCGCTAATAAAATATGTTAATGGGGTACGATTTGAAAATATTTATATATATTCAAAATCGCTGTTTCAAGCAAAGTTTGAATATCTAAGTATGTTGTTTCAATTAATTCCTGAGGTTGGCTACTATACATACAGCGATGGTGTGAACATTGTACCACCCGACCAAGCTAAATCTAACAGCATTTTTATTTTTGATGACATTGCTTGCGACAAACAGGACGTTATGCGAGAATATTTTAGCATGGGTCGACATAAAAATATAGACTGTTTCTATCTTTGTCAAACATATGCATGTATTCCTAAACATCTTATTCGCGATAATGCTAACATGCTGGTGCTGTTTAAGCAGGACGACATGAATTTACAGAAGGTCTACCGAGATCATGTTAATACCGACATGACTTACGAACAATTTAAAGAAATGTGCGCATATTGCTGGAATAGTCATAAACACGGATTTTTGGTAATAGACAAAGATAGTGATTTAAATAATGGGCGCTATCGTTATGAATTTGATTCGTATATATACATTTAACAATTCTGATGTCTATTATTTGATAGAAAGCTGTTGACGTGTGAACTAGTTTGAATCTGTCAGTCTGTCTAACTGGCTGTTTACCTGTCTAGCTGTCTACCTGTCTAGCTGTCTACCTGTCTAGCTGTCTACCTGTCTAGCTGTCTAGCTGTCTACCTGTCTACCTGTCTAGCTGTCTACCTGTCTAGCTGTCTACCTGTCTAGCTGTCTACCTGTCTAGCTGTCTACCTGTCTAGCTGTCTACCTGTCTACCTGTCTAGCTGTCTAGCTGTCTACCTGTCTAGCTGTCTAACTGTCTACCTATCTAGCTGTTTACCTGTCTGTCTGTCTGGCTGTCTACCGCTTACATACTTGTGACAATAATGAAAACGAATGTAGCGACAGAACTTATTAAAACTAAAAATATTATAAGACAGAAAGTTCGAGCTCTTAAGGAGGGTAAGTTGGTGGAACAACAGCTCCTCGGTAAATTTTTTAAACCTGTTACCGAACAAATGCAAAGTGTTGCAAAAGTGATAAATAAAAAAGAGAATCTCCCATCTTCAAAACTAGAATTATTTACACCAAAACCTGTTGATGAAGTATTGTGCGAAACCACCGAAGATGATTCTAATACGACTATAGCAAACAAATTTCAACCGTTTACCAACATAGAACCGCAAGCTATAAGTTCTTTCTTAGAACAGTATGATAAACTTCCTAGGAAATATGTAAGCAATTATCTTATAGAAAGACCAAATCTAGGGAGGTATGGAATTAGATATGATTTTGACAAAAACCAATTTTAATTTTGGTGGAGATGAGCTAGATATAAAGGGTTATGATATAATTGTAAAAAATGTTCGCTATGAAGGTACGCCTGGTTTGTACGAATTACTATTTAAAAACGATCCTCAAATAACTCCAACGTCGACAGATAGAGCAAATTATAATGATATCATAAACAGAACAGGTGCGGCGCATAGAAATTTTGATAAAAATGTGCAGAAGGTAGGTTTCAACCAAACGAAATACAAGAAATTTATAAAATCTAACCTGTCATCATCACCCTCGTCTTCATCAGTGCCATTAAGAGCTAAAAAGCGTTCTGGTAAAGGTATGCAGCAAATGTATAAACAAGTTAGCAATAAACCGATGGATTATGTTTACTGGGATGATCCGAATGAGTTAGTCGATCGATTAAAGTTACTGTATGCCTCTCAAGCATCCGGTCACACAAATCATAGAAATGAAATTGTTAGTATAATAGAAGAGTTAAAAGAGGCGGGAATCATTGAATAAAGTCAGTTCGACAATGTTGAGAGATAAGTTCGGTCGTCACATTCAGCACAGAAATCTATACTTTTACGATGACTGTGAATATTTTAATCTTCAACATAAACGATTAGCCAATCTTCTATTGGAAGAGGATTCTGTCAACAAGACCCTCCTTAACAAAGAACTTAATAAGATTATTTATCGACTTTCCAAACACCAAAACTCTGCTAGTACAAATATAGAAATAGCAAATGAAATTATTGCAGACATTCAAGCTGAAATTGATCAACTCTACTTTTCTCTAAAACTAACTAAACCTCCGCCTAAACCTTCAGTTAGTGAAACTGTCTCATTTAGAGAGGTTCAAAATGACCCGGAAGAAAATAAACAGTTCGATTAAGGCTCAAATAGTAGATGAGTTGCATAAGTCTGCACGAATAAATTTTCGAAGGCGTCGTGTAATAGTAAAAGGATTGGATGATCTTCATCAGGCTGATTTAGTAGAAATGATACCATACTCTAAAGTAAATAAAGGTTATCGATATATTTTAGTAATTATAGATGTATTTTCAAAATATGTTTGGTTAGAGCCTATAAAAACCAAAACCTCTAAGGAAGTTACTAGTGCAACTGAAAAAATACTATCTGAAAGCGGTAGAATTCCGAAGAACTTGCAGACAGATCAGGGTAAAGAGTTTTTCAATAAAGATTTTCAAACACTAATGAATAAATATAAAATTAACCATTTCTCAACATTTAGCTCGAAAAAAGCGTGTGTCGTTGAAAGAGTAAATCGTACACTTAAATCTATTATGTGGAAGATGTTTAGTTTGCAAGGTTCATACAAATGGCTTTCTCTATTATCTCAAGTCAGTCACACCTACAATCATAAAAAACATAGTACAATTGGTAAAAGACCGGTTGATGTGAATAAGAGTAATGAGAAGGAAATTCTCAATCAAGCCTATAATCATATAAAAATGACCGATTTAAGTAATGTAAAATTTAAGGTTGGCGATCCTGTGCGAATTAGCAAATATCGAACAATATTTGATAAAGGATATACGCCCAACTGGACTAATGAAATATTCACAATCGATCAAGTTAAATTAACTAATCCTATTACCTATCTACTAAAGGATGCTTCCAATCGGTCTATTCAAGGATGTTTCTACGATCTTGAGCTTCAAAAAGTTAAATATCCAGACATACATCTCGTTGAACGTGTAATAAAACGAAAACGTAACAAAGTATTTGTAAAATGGCTTGGATTTTCAAATCAGCACAATAGCTGGATTGATGCTAAAAATATTGTCTAAATTACCACGTTGTGATGACTCATCACTTAATTTTCCTCGGTGCTATATAAACCTGATGTGCTGTAGTATTTTTATCATTCTCCTGCACACGTTCCTTCCAAAAACATGGCAGATTTCAACCAGAAACTTTGCAACTTAAATGAGGTTAAAGAGTGGGGAAATGTACGAGATTTGAAGATTGACGAAAAATATCTAATAATAAATGTGTATCGATGTCCGACTAAATACGGCAATAAAGTGGCGGTGGAATTGGACAACTTCAGATTCATTCTACCAGCACGTTACGATTGCCTAACAGACGCAGACCTACAACAATTAGGAAAACGTCGCTACAATATCATCTCGGGTGGCAAGTGTGGGAGCAGCACGAAACTTGTCTTCGAGGAAATCGTTCAGACAGAGATGACATCCGTAGCACAATAATTAGCTGATATGTATTTATAATAATTTTTATACATGTATGTTTTAGGTAAATAAATACAAGTATATTTACATTGTTGTTTTATTACACCATTGTGCCCGATTACAGGAACATGCCAGGTTGGCCGAGTGGTCTAAGGCGCCAGATTTAAGCTCTGGTTCCCTAAGGGAAGCGTGGGTTCGAACCCCACACCTGGTAATTCTTTTTTGTTTGTCTAACAGACATCAGTACTTGACAAATTTATTTCAAGATCATTTTTGCAGATCAGCACATTTTAATCTCTTAGACTCATTAACTGTATTAGCAAAAACTTCCAACTGTGTTGATTTTTCTAAAACAATGGGTTTCTTTGTTTGAATTTTTTGCAGATCAACACATTTTTTAATCTCCAGACAACAATGGCTTCATTGTTCTCGAATTTCGTGCTGATTTTAAAACAATGGATGCCATTGTTCAACAACATCCTGTAAGAATAGGCATGTCTGTCAGACGATGACTCACATCCGGTCGAGCCTGAGAAAATGTTGATAGCTTCTGATTTACTGATAACATCCTGCAAGAATGAACATGTCTGCATCCCAGACGCTCGAGCGTGGGAAAATTTTGATAAATCTTGTAAAAATTTCAAAAACTACACTTTTAACCCAAAAAATTCCCGGAAGTGGCACGTGACCTAGGTGAGGCCCGTGACCTCACCCGTGACCTTCGACTAGACTTAGCCAAGTTTCAAACCAGAGGCCAATGACCGGGGCCCGTGACCTTGACCCGACCGTGACCTTCGACTAGACTTAGCCAAGTTTCAAACCAGAGGCCGCCACGTGACACTTAGCCAAGTTCCAAACCACCGGAAGTGCGCCAGAACCCCTCTAGGTACTCTACTGCCGTCAACTCTACTTCATGGTGGTGTGGAAAAGAGTGCAGAGTACGTGCTTCATAAGCTTCTTTTAATAGCTATTAACATTTGAGGTAGGCCTGCCGAAAATATTAATAGGCGATACATTCCTAGTTATCTTATTATATTTTTCCCGCTGCTTATCAAAATTTTTCTAGATTATTGAAGGAAATCGTTTGGTTTTTCACCTGACACCAGGATTAATATTCGTGAGTCGTGTTACCTGTGAGTGTCACACGTCACATAAACACTTGCAATTATAAACAAAACGTCTAAATCTGCATCTTGCTTTGCTAATTTTATTATCCTAGGAACTTAATAATAATATTAAGTTCCGTTGTCAAGAAAAAGCAGCAAACAAATATAATCACCGACTTACACGTTTTGTTACTAAGGCTGTATCACTGACTTACATGAACAGCAGCGGGAAAAATGTTTTAAGTGTCTTTATTTTAATATAGAAATAATCTTTTTGTAACCATTATACATTTTCTGAATAAATTTACTAAATGTGTTTGAATTTAAATTGTTTTTAAATAAATTTTGACCATAAAATGTTATTACATGTTATCAAATCTATTTTTTATCAATAGTTAAGTCATATTTATTTGCCATGTCAGTGAATAGCATTCATACGCGTTCCATATCAGCACCCTTACAAACAATATATCGAAATTTTCCTAGATTTTTGAAAAAATCGTTTGATTTGTCACCTGTCATCAGGATTAGTTTTCGTGTGTCGTGTTACCTGTGAGTGTCACATGTCACATAAACACTTGCAATTTATAAACAAAACGTCTAAATCTGCATCTTGCTTTGCTAATTTTACGTCTTGCCTTTAAGTCGTGCAACGTGTCGGAAATTACTTTATTCACGACAACTTTAAAGTCATTGGATTGCAATAGAAGTGCAACAACTTGCTTTGCGATTTTGGTAGCGTCTACACTACAATCACTAACAGAAGAAGCTGCTCTAGTTTTCATCGACATTTTAAAAAAGGAATATACCGAGCACTGCAGAAACGTGTGTTACTTGGTTCACAACATACTCCCGAATCCATTGCTTCTTCGGTTTCCTGCTAGAATTTATAAATTGTAACACACATTATGGATTATAATAGGACAAATAACTTACGAATGAAACTCCTTTCAGATTGTGGCGTAACCGTGAAGCATTAGTCGGAACCCAATTCTGGTTTTGCAAAATTTAGACCAATAATAACGTCTAAATCTGCATCTTGCTTTGCTAATTTTACATCTTGCCTTTAAGTCGTGCAACGTGTCGGAAATTACTTTATTCACGACAACTTTAAAGTCATTGGATTGCAATAGAAGTGCAACAACTTGCTTTGCGATTTTGGTAGCGTCTACACTACAATCACTAACAGAAGAAGCTGCTCTAGTTTTCATCGACATTTTAAAAAAGGAATATACCGAGCACTGCAGAAACGTGTGTTACTTGGTTCACAACATACTCCCGAATCCATTGCTTCTTCGGTTTCCTGCTAGAATTTATAAATTGTAACACACATTATGGATTATAATAGGACAAATAACTTACGAATGAAACTCCTTTCAGATTGTGGCGTAACCGTGAAGCATTAGTCGGAACCCAATTCTGGTTTTGCAAAATTTAGACCAATAATAACGTCTAAATCTGCATCTTGCTTTGCTAATTTTACATCTTGCCTTTAAGTCGTGCAACGTGTCGGAAATTACTTTATTCACGACAACTTTAAAGTCATTGGATTGCAATAGAAGTGCAACAACTTGCTTTGCGATTTTGGTAGCGTCTACACTACAATCACTAACAGAAGAAGCTGCTCTAGTTTTCATCGACATTTTAAAAAAGGAATATACCGAGCACTGCAGAAAGGTGTGGTACTTGGTGTTAGTGTTTGTTATTCGATAACGTAAATAAAAAAAGCACCAGTATATTACAGAAACTTTATTAACCCTTTACAGCCGATGTGCCGTTGATTTGGGCTATGTTTCTCAGCTGATGTGCTGCGAACTGGTACGAGACCGTCTTTAACTATGTACAGTTACTTAACGACTACTTCTTACTTAAAACTACCTGGAGCCGCCCTGCCGCGCTCACCCCTCCCTTACTAGGGTGCATGCCTGGAAGCTCCAACATACCGCCCCCTTTGAAGTCCTTTAGGCTTCGAAACCAGAACAATTAATAATATTATGTACAATAACGTAATAAAGACTGTATAAACCAATTCCTACACCTAAAGCACAATATACAATGATTCTTACAATTAAACAATATATACCACTATTACTAATACATAAATCGTTTATGTTCACTCATTTAGAGGCAAAAAGCACAATTTATTTACAGGCCTTCGCAACACTCCTCGCACTGTTTTTACCGTTACCACTCTCACTAATTGGTCAGCCCCTGGATGAAGCTCAATTATTCTCCCCAAGAGCCACTGTTGAGGTGGTACGTTGTCCTCTGCCACGATGACCATTCTTCCTATACGAATATCTTCGAGCGCCCTTTGTCGCCACTTGGAACGCTGTTGCAGTTGAAGCAGATATTCTCTATGCCACCTTTTCCAAAAATGTTGCCGAAGTTGCTCGACTCTTTGCCACCGTGAAAGGCAATTTAATTTTAAATGGGTTGTATCGGGTTCCACCATTGTCATCAACGGTTCCCCGATCAAGAAATGACCAGGAGTCAGTGCGGCCAAGTCATTAGGATCAGAGGTCAGCGGGGTGAGGGGTCGGGAATTTAGACAGGCTTCGATTTGGGTAAGGAGAGTGTATAATTCTTCGTATGTTAATAGCGCGTTACCTATAACCCTTTTCAAATGATATTTCATCGCCTTAACATTTGATTCCCACAAACCCCCCATGTTCGGCGCACGAGGTGCTATGAATTTCCACTCGATATTTTTAGCAGCTAATGTGCTTATCAATTCATTTTGAAAGTTAGAATTTTTAAGAAATTGGGCCAAATCAGCCAATTCGCGTTTGGCTCCTATGAAGGTAGACGCATTATCTGAATATATGCGTGATATATGACCACGTCTTGCGATAAATCGTTTAAGCGCACTTAAAAACGATGCTGATGTTAAATCGCTCACTACCTCCAAATGCACTGCCTTAGTGGCAAAACATACAAATAACGCAATGTAAACCTTTATGGTTCTTTTACCGCGTCCGCGACCCTGTTTGGCCAAAATGGGTCCTGCGTAATCCACTCCTGATATTAAAAAAGGACGTGTTAATTGCAACCGATCTTTGGGAAGATCACCCATTTTCTGCACAATAGTACGGGGCTTTGCATGAAAACATCTCATACATTTATGAATGATTTGCCTTATGACACCTTTTGCAGCTATAATCCAATATGTCTGCCTTAATGCCGCTAATGTAGCTTGCGCCCCTGCATGCAATTGACGCTCATGTTCACTGATAATAAGCAATCTGGTCAAGTGTGATGATTTTTAGGCAGAACTATGGGATGCTTTACATCATTCGATATAGCTGCATTTCTTAGTCGACCACCTACCCTTATTAAGTCATCGTCGCCTACAAAGGGATTTAAAGAAGCTAATGGGCTACATTTGTCCACTACCTCGTTTTTATTTAATTGCCATCTCTCAGCTGCAAATGCCTGCTGTTGTACAATGCGAACTAAAGCAAACGTAGCCTTCTGCAGTTCATTAGATGCCAGCGGCCCTGATTTTGCATCTGTCTTGTTTTTGCAATTTTGAATAAATCTAAAACAGTAGGCTATCACGCGCTGTAGCTTGGAAAAAGATGAAAATTTGTCAATGAACTGCGTCTCTACATTCATTGTTGTAAAGGCTATAACCTTCTTGCGTTTCTCTATAATCTCAACATTCCCTATCTCTAAAGTTGGTTGTTGGTATTCTTGATTCAACCACGTCGGACCAAAGAACCACGTTCGATCGGTGATTAATTCTCTAGGTAGCAGACCCCTACTAACAACATCTGCAGGGTTATCCCGCGACCTTATATGGCTCCAATTTTCTATTTGAGATAATGACTGAATTTCAGACACCCTATTTGCGACGAAAGTATTTAACGTATTAGGTTCTGTCGCTAACCACGCTAATACAATAGTCGAATCAGTCCAACAATATTCCCTTTTAATGTCTAAATTAAGCGTTTTCTTAACGCTATCCATTAATTTAGCTAACAATAAAGCAGCGCATAGCTCTAGCCGCGGTATTGTGACTGTTTTCAGCGGCGCAACCCTACTTTTGGCACACAATAATTGAGAACTATGTTCATTATTAGTGCCTATTGTCTTAATATATATCGCAGCTCCGAAACCTAATTTTGAGGCATCGCAAAAGCCGTGGATTTCTATTGATTTGAAAGGAAAACACGACACTACTTTACGATTGATTTGTAAATCGTTTAAATAAGACAGTTGACTTAAAAATTCAGTCCACGTCGAATGAATATCCATGGGTACGCTCTCATCCCAAGCTATTTTCAATAACCATAGTTTTTGCATTATAATCTTTGCTTTCATCGATACTGGTGCTATAAGACCTAAAGGATCAAAAATCTGAGCTATCGAGGATAAAATCGAACGTTTAGTAATTTTACTACATAGTGTGTGTGTTTTAATTTCGTATTTTAGAAAATCACCATCACAATTCCAAATTAATCCTAGCGTCTTAGTTTCTCCATTCTTATCTAAATTAATTACACTATCTGGCCTTATACCACTACTTCCCGAAAGGATTTGTTTTTCATTTGAAGCAAACTTACGCAATTCGAACCCCCCTTGTGCCAAAATGTCAATTATTTCATCCTTTAGCGTTATTAGCGCATTTAATTCATTCCCGCCCGTAATGAGATCGTCCATATAAAAATCGCGACCTATAATTTTACTGCTTAGAGGATAATTAACTTGATTTTGTAAAGCTAGTTCTTGCAAACAACGAGTTGCGATGTAACTGGGCTGGTTTCGTACCATATGTAAGTGTAAGCAACCTGTATGTTTGAAGGGGTTCATTGGAATTATTTCGCCATAATATTCTTTGATAATCAGCCTGCTGCGGATGAATTTGTATTTGGCGATACATTTTTGCTATGTCGCCCGTTAACGCATATTGAAAGGTCCTGAATCGCGTCAAAATTGAAAATAAATCTTGTTGAATCACTGGTCCACACATTAAATTGTCGTTTAAACTTGACCCCGTTGCTAGTCCTCGCCGACATGTCAAAGACCACTCTTAGCCTGGTGGTTGAACTAGATTCCTTAAACACCGCGTGATGAGGGAAGATAGCAACTCGGCACGTTTAATTGATGCTCCGGAACCAATTCCATGTGATTTAAATGCTTGTATTCCGTCATAAAATCCATATATTGCTGCTTTATTTCTGGCTTACAGTTTAACTTATGCTCTAAATTATAAAATCGCCTTAACGCATTTTGGTAAGACGCGCCCAAGGCCAGCTTATCGTTTTTAAACGGAAGTCTTACTACAAACCGACCATTTACATCCCGATGAAAAGTGGTTTTCCACATTTATTTCTTCAGCAGACAAGTGTCTTTGACATGAGTATTGTTCAAGTTCCCAGAATTTAGTTAAGCTATTTTCTAATCTGCTTGCGGTACTCAGGTTGCACGAAGTTCTTGTGGTACTTAAAGCAAATTCTATTGAGCCCCCGATTAGCCATCCAAAATGCGATTTCTGTAAGAAAGGTTGATGGTTGTTCGTTCGTATTTGGCCCACACAAAGAACTTCCCAAAATAGCCCGGCACCTAGCAATAAATCTATGGGGCTGCTTGGTTAAAATATGGATCAGCAATATTGAAGATTTACGGGGATTTGAACCATGGCCCTGCTGAATGATCGCGACGGAATATCTTGTGCAATTTGACGTTACTATAAGACATTGCACTTCTGCAGTGAAATTATTATGACGGGACTTGACAGAGACTTCTACCATTTTTTTGACGTAACTGAGACCTTGATTAATACCCGCAATTGTAATATTTGTGTTCACTTGATTCAGAGATAATTTTTTTGCTAAGTTCTCAGTTATGAGATTACTTTGAGAACCTACATCTAAAAGTGCCCTAGCTTCGTGTAAGTTTCCCTTGCTATCACTGACATTGACTAAAGCGGTTGATAGCAATACAGTCGTATTAATGTCCTTGTTTGAACATATCATTGATGTTGATGGCACTATTTCCGATTCATTCAATTGAGAGGCACTGCTAACCTCTGCTAACGTTGTAACATTTTGAACTACATGTAACAAACTATTATGCCTTTGTTTGCATTCGCGGCACTTTAAGGTCGATCGGCAATCATTTGTTTTATGATTATTTCTGAGACAGTTTGAGCATAAATCGAATTTCTCGACTTGCTTAAGGCGATCGGGAACACTTAATTTTAAAAATTCTAAACACTGATATATGTTGTGCGAATTGCGTTTACATTGAAAGCACGACGGTTTGTTGATATTCAAGTATGAAGCATGACGAGGTGGTTTTTCCCTTAAGCTTACTTTGTTTGATGGATTCGCCTGATGTGGCCTTGTTAAAGAGCTTAACGATTCGAGTACTTCGCATCGTTTGTCTAAAAATGTTATAAATTCCTTTAAAGTTGGAATCTCGCTATTTAGACACGATTGCCACTCTTTGTTAGTGGTATAATCTAATTTTTCGCTCAAAATTGGAACAATAAGTGCATCCCAAGAATCAACAGGTAAATTTAGAACCTTTAATGCTGCCATGTTTGAGTTTACCTTGTCTACCAATTGGCGCAGCAAAGTATGAGATGGTCTAGAAATAACTGACAATTTTAATATAGACTGAACATGTTCTTGTATGATTAACCTTTTATTTTCATACCTTCGTTTTAGAATTTCCCAAGCAGAGGTATAATTAGCTTGTGATACAGGCAATGCATCAACTGCATGCAGAGGTTCTTGCTTAAGGCAGGATTTTAAATAGTGAAAACGTTCACAATCATTTAATTTGTGGTTATCGTGGATTAGCGATTTAAAGGTGTCATAAAAAGCTCTCCAATTTGAATACCTTCCGGAGAATTCGGGCAAATTTAGAATTGGTAATTTGATATTAAATTGCGATTCACGCGAATTTTCTGCAGGAACTCTCTGTGACGCAGAACCGGTATGATCTTCCAAAATTGATTGAATTGCGCATACTGTATTAAAATACAGCGTGTCAAAGTTATCCTGATCATCATTTTCTGACAAATCTGGATTAATCATTAAGATTTCCATTTGCAAGCTATTAAACTGATCGTTAATCTCCTTTAACATGGGAAGTCGTACCTTCAACTGATTAACATTATCCCCTTGTTCAAAATTACCTACAAAATTTGCTATTTTTGTCAATCTAGCCTTAACATGACCCCGTTTGTGAATCAAGGTTCCTAATTCCGCCGCCATTTCAATTAAATATTAGAATAGACTGCACGGCGACAAAGATATACACTCTCCGATGATAGGACGGGTGAAATAGAGTTATGGAAAGGATCACTGACCTGTTTGACCTAATGCCCTCCGTTTTTCTACTGATGTGTAGTTGATGTAATTGGCCTTGATGCTGCTGATATGCAGAGAATTTG
This sequence comes from Agriotes lineatus, assembly GCA_940337035.1. Lineage (NCBI taxonomy): Eukaryota > Metazoa > Arthropoda > Insecta > Coleoptera > Elateridae > Agriotes > Agriotes lineatus. The sequence goes on along the minus strand of CALNHX010005402.1, from coordinate 1,523 downwards.
ATCGGAGTCGTCGTCTTGAAGCTGCTGATGTGCAATAGGAAAACGTCCCTCGTTGGTGCTGCTGTTGTGCGGCTGATGGAGCTCGATTTCCAGGAATTTCGACGAACGAACACACTTTTTAAATTAATTTACCGGTGATCCGGGTCGAAGGACCAAGTGTTAGTGTTTGTTATTCGATAACGTAAATAAAAAAAGCACCAGTATATTACAGAAACTTTATTAACCCTTTACAGCCGATGTGCCGTTGATTTGGGCTATGTTTCTCAGCTGATGTGCTGCGAACTGGTACGAGACCGTCTTTAACTATGTACAGTTACTTAACGACTACTTCTTACTTAAAACTACCTGGAGCCGCCCTGCCGCGCTCACCCCTCCCTTACTAGGGTGCATGCCTGGAAGCTCCAACACTTGGTTCACAACATACTCCCGAATCCATTGCTTCTTCGGTTTCCTGCTAGAATTTATAAATTGTAACACACATTATGGATTATAATAGGACAAATAACTTACGAATGAAACTCCTTTCAGCTTGTGGCGTAACCGTGAAGCATTAGTCGGAACCCAATTCTTGTTTTTGCAAAATTTAGACCAATAATAACGTCTAAATCTGCATCTTGCTTTGCTAATTTTACGTCTTGCCTTTAAGTCGTGCAACGTGTCGGAAATTACTTTATTCACGACAACTTTAAAGTCACTGGATTGCAATAGAAGTGCAACAACTTGCTTTGCGATTTTGGTAGCGTCTACACTACAATCACTAACAGAAGAAGCTGCTCTAGTTTTCATCGACATTTTAAAAAAGGAATATACCGAGCACTGCAGAAACGTGTGGTACTTGGTTCACAACATACTCCCGAATCCATTGCTTCTTCGGTTTCCTGCTAGAATTTATAAATTGTAACACACATTATGGATTATAATAGGACAAATAACTTACGAATGAAACTCCTTTCAGCTTGTGGCGTAACCGTGAAGCATTAGTCGGAACCCAATTCTTGTTTTTGCAAAATTTAGACCAATAATGTCGTTGTTGCAAATTTTTGGGAAATCTGAACAACGCTATTCCCTTTCCTTGCTTTGTACTACAATCTGATGCACAGCAGACCATTATCACAGAATTAATACTTGTAGCCACTGCTAGAACACATTAGTTATTGCCAGGCCAATCTGAAATTTTGTAGGTTATGTAGCCTCAACTTTAAAGACACGCCTTCTTAGCGTGTGCGTGCGGCTTCAATTTTAGGAGCATTCAATAAGCAGATATGAACATTAACCAAAGTGGACTTGCCTTCAAAGCTGAGTCAATAGTTTTAAAAAACACAAGAAATATGCACAATAAATAATTGTATTCTGTGATAATATCGCTATTAAAAGTTAAGGGAAGTTTGTTTACAAAAACCCGAAAATAGAAATGGTGGAACGCAACTATGGTACTTTTAGTTGTGTAAAACACGGCTTTTTAGTCTTCTGCATTATTATAAGTGATGATGATGATTTCGAGGAACAAACTGCCCTCGTTATCA